>JANAVB010031417.1:3634137-3881442 GCA_029216955.1 Iris pallida | reverse complement strand
AAGAGTTCCAAAGAAGAAGAAGGAGAAGCTAAAGAAACTTAAGTAAGGAAGAAAGAAGGAGCGGAAGGAGGACTCCCAAAATTAATTTCGCAAGAAATATATAAATAAGGAAAACGCTCTTGGGAATGGCGTTTTTCGCAAGGAAAACGCATGACGCTTTTCCCAAGGATTTTTTTTCCCGCTCGCTTCTTGACGGAAAGAGAGTTAACGGACGTCGCATAAAATAATTTTAAAAAAATAAAACGCCCTTTCGTAAAGGCATTATACTATTTTAATTTACTTTATTATAAAACGTCCTTCAGAAGGACGTTCGTATGCTTCATGTGCAATTTTAACAAAGTTTATGCTTTTAGTATAATTTTTTAATAATTTGTATGCTTTGGTTGAAAATTTTTGACAAAAATATAATATTTTATTTAGTTTTAGGCTCTCGCTTGAAATTGAAAATTTGCGTATCGGTTTCCATATCGTCCAAAAGAAGGTTTGAAAATTGAATTGAAAATTTAGGATCTCGCATGAAATTGAAAATTGAAATTTTTTATGCTTTAGCTGACCATCCAAAATAGAGACCTAACACAAATATTTAATTTAATTTTTTTTTTTTTTTACATTTCATACGAAAATCTATTTTGAAAGTTCGCCTCGAGCTCCGCTCAGGGCTGGCCTAAAATCGAGATCTAGACTTTGGATGTGGGAGGAGACTGGTATAGGGTCCAGCCTAATAAATCACCCTTATATAACCATGTGTCTGTCCCGCAGTTATATAATGGAAAACATATTAAAAAAATATAGTTCTATATAGTTTTTTTAATAGATAATAGTGAAATATTTTCGGACGACAAAGTTTTTGGTAAACAAGGTCATACTAAAGGATCTGGACCATGACCCAGATCTAAAACTTATATGGACAACGTGCGGATCCAAAAAGTGGATCCGTATAACTGACGGGTCCGGATCTGCATTACCGCTACCTGAGCACAAGACCCGCTCCAGATACTGGTCTGGAACTGGCCATGAAGAAGCAGCTCGGGTCGTGGGCTCATGCTGTTGCCTGCACTGTTAGATAATTTTGGAGGAATGTGGGTCATTGTGCAATTTCTTGTTTCGGTTTTTGTCTAGTTTTGTGATTGCATCTTAGGCCATTAGTGTCGTCATTAGTGTTGCTCCGGGAGAGCTGCTATTCATGTACTAGTGTTGTCATTTCTCAAAATTCTTTCTTGCTAAAAAAAATTATTTATTCTAATTATTCGGAAACACATTGGTTCGTCATTAGTGTCGTCTGTACAAGAACAATTATTGATGTGCCACTCTAGTTCAAATTCAGAATAACCAGTCAATGAATAAGCTTGCTCATGGATGTACCGTGGCTCCGTTACTATCAACAAAAATTGCTGGAGAACTTGGTTCAGAATTATACTCGTAAAGAAAAGTAGAGAAAGAAAACTCATTACAGGAATTGATCTGTATATTGTTCCACGAAAGATGTTTTTACAACATAACCATGCTCAAATTCTCCTCAGTTTTTCAAGATTTACAGAGTATTGTCAACCTTGTATAAGCGGAGGTGATTTAAAATCATTTATTCGGAAATAACATCAGCAGCACCACCAGATGATATAATCTTATTTCTTAATATCAGAAGCGCAATTATATACAGTTTTTACATATGTTACAAGTAAAACTAGCCGAGAGCGCAATTGTTAGATTGCACGCCCCCCCATATATATGAACGATCTACACAGAGCGGTGTGTGATCTACATGAGTAAGGAAGTTGGAGAGTAACAAGTAATCCTTGGAAGTCTCCAAACTCAATTCAATGGCTACCTGAGTATATGTATATGCAGCATAACTTCTTTATTTGTCCTTGCTGGAGAGTGCCTCCGGAAGTTTCAGCGTGGGGGGTCTATCTGCGCCTCTCCTTGAATATTCTCTCCACCTCCGAGCTGCAGCTGCAGCCCGCTTAGCTCTCTCCTTAGCTTCTCTGCCAACCAGACAAGTATTCACTAAGATCTCTAAAATGTATTCATCATCTATCTAATCGGACTACCATTCGAATGTGATAACTACAGGTACTAATGTCTAACGATCAAATAACACAAGAACAGAGGAAGACACGAGAGCACGCCAAAAGCATAGTGTAGCATGGACACCATTGGCCAAAATGCATTCATTAACTTGCGTTCAGCTCTCAAGGAGGTGTAATCTTCAACCAAATAGTTCTGATCAAGACAACAAATTTACCTGTATTTTGATAATCTTTTGGCTTTCCCCAAAGATCACTCCAGGAATCAGTTTGATCGGAACCTTTTTGTTTGGCCATTTTCACCCTAACCTTCTCCTGCAAGCCAAAAAGTAGTTACTAAATGCATAAGAGATCTTGAAGTCAATGCGCCTCAGCTCAGCAGTCGTGGAAACACAAATGCAATCCTCACACAAGAAACTTAGCAACCAGCAAAGCTAAGTAGTGTCAACAGAAAATCAATTCATTAGACTCCTGCTCGTCGCCAATGTAAAAAATGGTAACCATAGTATAATCCAGATGGAAATCAACTTAGGGATTATTACGATTAAACTAACGAAGAAAATACATCAATTGGAGGACACAGAACAATTGTAAGAACGGAAACAAGTTGCTAATACTGGTATGAGTTCCAGTTCCAGTAATCGTCGCCCCTTGGTCATGTGGCCTAAGACTCTAAATGTCATCTTAATTGTTGACCGTATATCTGAATCATATGTGAAGATACTGATAAACTACGAGTACTTTATGATGGGTGGAAATTTCTCATTAATCGAGGAAGTATCTTTTAAGATAGGCCATTAACTGAGTAGCATGATAATTTTCTGAAATAACAGGATTACCAGTTGTAAAACCCTGATTCTAAATAGGTTAATTAAATTGGGAATTACAAGATTTTTGTTTGGCCTCTAAATCGTTAGTGTAATTATTAAACCAGAAAATTGACTAGGACCAATATTAGAGATTGCAACTAGAACACCGTAGAAATGGTTGTATTTGAACTAAGATATCCTCTTAATCAAATGTAGGGTTCCAAGGATTAGACTGAGATACTCCTTCCCTCCATCTTCCTTTTTACAAACTCAAGGCAAGTACACTAGTGGATTCTGGTTTAATTTTTCTTCTTATTGCATATTGACGCATTGCGCCACGGAGTTCTTTCCTATAAACTCAAATATTGACTCGGGGATTGGGGAGTAGTGTAACACTTGTGACCAACCCCCCCCCCCCCCCCCGAATTATTGTGGATAGCTGAAGCCACACTTGCAGGTGTGTCGAAGCCGGATCGTATGCTAGAATACAAATAGAATTTACCAACCGGTCACAAGTGTCTACCTATTCAAATAACAATTGTTTCATTGCATGAAATATTTCAATTTTTTTCATTACATCAAAATATTTCAATTGTTTCCTTGCATTAAATATTTTAATTGTTTCAAATATGCATTTTTCAACTGTTGCTTAAAATGATAGAGTTCGGTATCATGTACTTGTTCATTCCTGACTGGAAACCCAATTTTTCAACATAGACGAGTTTGATGACGAAGAGCTATTCTTTAATAGCTAATATGATCATGTTTTGTACCCTGAGGAGTCCCTGGAACCTAACCTGGAGAACACTGTCCCGAATGCACCTAAGTCAGCTACTTAGATAGCTGAAGTTATTTATTTCCTGCTTTAGCAAATCCTTTTTCATAACAACATTTGAAGTTTGTAATATTTACGTTTATGTTTAGCACTTCCTTAGAAACTTACAAGTTGGTTTTGAATGAAAAGTTTTACTCTCCCGCATAAATTAGGTGTTGTGACTTTGTGAGTTCCTGCATTGCACCTGAACAGCTACTACCGCCGTCTCACCATGGCATAGGCTGGACATGATCCGACTTGTCTCAAACATCTTGGGATCAGGTCGTGACACCAGCATGCTACTAGAGAAAGTTTCTAGTATAACTGTTTAACATAAAGAATTTCCATTGTCACATACTTGTCAGTTTCCTACTACTGGAAGCGGCTCTTAGAAAATAGTAAACAAAGAATTCTCCTTGTAGACAGTAATGCAGATATCTAGTAAATAACTGTTTAACCAAGTCCTACACAATTTCAAAACATAAAATCACGATGATTTAATATTAAGTTTTGATGTTAGCGCCTTTACATAGAAAGATATTTTCCTAAATTGTAAAAAGTAGATATTTGACTGTCAGCAAACAGCCAACATTGTTAGTTGACTGTGTAAGAAATACATATCACACTAATAAATCCTATGTTCAAGTTTATAAGCCCATGTCAGGTGCTTAGCAGTTTTACATGATCCAATTCTTCCCATCAGTCGTGAAGCATAAGAAAGCTCCACAAAAGAATTGACAGTTTTTGTTACCGGCTGTCGACATGAAACCAACCCTAAGTTTTTTTACCGGCTGTCGACATGAAACAAACCCTCTAAGTTTGCGAAGAATTCCTAGCCAATGGTAGCTACAAGCATGAGAGGTCATGCCTTCATACCAGACGTCCAGTTGGCGGGTTGGTAGAGCAACCTTTTTAAGCTCATGCAACCAAGACCACCAAGTTCCCCTAGACTATATCGAGGAATTGACTTCAACTCTAGGCACATTAAGGCAAGGAGTGAAAAGGAATGACATTCCTAAAGGTGTTTAGCAGTTTTACTTGACAGACATATGGACGCTTGGCACTTAACATCAGTGTCACTAAAGGAGATTTGCATGTTTACTCGTAATACTAGAGATATTTCAGTTAGTTCTATTGGAACAAGAGCTAACAGTTGAAAGAAAGCTTACTTAATAATGCCTTGTCATGGTCATGTGTATTTTGCTTCATAGAACAAATGCATAGAAAGTTTCGTTGGTGTATGCAACTTTTAGTTAAACAGATTTGCAATAGTTTATGCAAGCATGTAAACCTTACAAAACCCTATCAGTAGAAAAGAACAAGAATTTTATGTCCACATTGAAATTGAAGAAACTTCCATGTTGTAGATGTGATAGAAAGAGGCAGAACAACAAAAGCATATAGATGATGTATTAAAGATCAGTAACCGTACCATGACTTTTGATTGCCTCTTTTCCCATCTGGAACATGCCTAGAATATAAGTGCACAAGCACAGATGGAATCAGAAAGAAGCACAAATCTCTAAGCTTACAAATAGAAGACAGAAATTGGAAAAAGAAAAAAGAGGAGAAATATACATATAAATTACTATTAGCCATATCATTACCAGTACCAGAACTGTTGCTGGAATTTCAAGTCAATCTCAAAATAATTACTATGAAAGAGGACAATGTATTTTCATTTAAAACACAGGCTTCTAGCACATTGCAATGTTTCCAACTATGCATGCCAAAAAATATGCTTGTGCATATAGGTTTTTGCTTCATCATTCAGAAAAGCATCCTCGTCTATGTACAACGAGTTATTGCATGAGAAAGCATTATAGACTATTTAATATTTATATTATTTATCAGGGTAGAGCAATTTCATCAGAAAATATAATGTGATGGAAAGAATAGAAAGTACAGAGAGAAATGTTGTTATCATTTCTTTAATTACTTAAAGTTGGAAAGTAGTTATATGATCGGTAAGAAAGTAGATAGCTTGAACATGCTTTTTCTCCTATCATGAACTTGCACTAACCAAACTAGGAGAAATAATTTATGAGTGTCCTTGAAACAAAATTGCAGGCTAAGAAGAGTCAATGTACTTTCTAATCAAGAGTAAGATGATGATGGAATCACGTACATTTTTAGGGCCTAAAATTCAATGTTGGCTTTGAAGGGCCACAATAGTTAATCAAGGTATATGAGCTGTATTAACAACAGATGCTACAAAAATAATGTAATGAGGATTTGAAGCCTCATCAAACAAATGAGATATAGATTGTTTGTCATATCAAAGAGCATCGATCCCAAATTTCATTTGGTGACATAGTAAGAAGATTTAAATGTCTAAAACTATGGTTGAAAGTTCTACGGAAATATACCTGACTCCAATGATTCTAAAATAGAAAGTCATATAATAAAAATCTGAAATTTTATTGGCTGGGTTCAAAGGGATTCTTTGGTACATGAGTGGAATAAAATTATGCTTCATGTTACACATCAGCATTACCATTCTAAAAACATCAGACGAGGCTCCCATTCCTGCAAGCATGAGCCCAACCTGTTAAAATGTAAAGCATAAGATATTTACAAATTTCCAACAATTTCTGATATGAGTAAACAAGTTCAGGTTTACTGAGTAGACAACTCATGAGAAAACAGAGCCATCAAATTTCCAAAAGAAGAAGAAAAGTTCATAAACCAGTGAAAGATCATTGCTCATTATGACAATATGGCTGGAGTCCAGGAATATGGTGTAAACGAAAAAACAACGGACATCAAGAGTGATTGTGATTGTGATTGAAAACAATATTTCTTCCTCTAATGAACCCCAACCACATCACTAATATGTAATGGATTGAAAAAGAACAGAAAAAGTTCAAAGTTTTCCTTTCAAGAATCTAGGGTTTGATATTGATTTTTTTTACTACTATATAGGTAGTGGAAGGAAATCCATACCTCGTTTAATAAGAAGGAGGAGATAAGGATTGCCAGAATATGGAAACAATAAGAACGATCCCTATACAGTATCTTTGCTAGGAACTGCTGCACCTAAAAAAAAAGTCTCCAGCACTTCTATATCCAAGATGATGATAATGATTCTTCCAGTGGATCATGGGGAAGGTGAGAGTTCTCTCAACTGTATTTTTCATCATGAAAAACTAAATTCCCTGTATCTTACAGAAGTTGTTAACCTAACATTGAGCTGGTTATGATTAACCTAATAACTTAATTATAATTAGATGACACTTGATGTGCTTTGTAGTGTATGATTTCAGCGTTTCGTACTATTTTATCTATTAGTCAGGTTTCATGATTAAAGATATTATGATGATGCAGTTCATCACAGTAGTTCCAAATTAATCATGTCGCAAAATAAATTGTTTGGATCAATCACTTTTTTTTTCTCTTTTATACTCAGACAGCTAAGGGTTAGTCTTTTGGATAAATCACTAATCAGACGAATGAAAAGTTAGAATTCAAATGAAACATATTTCAAAAAGAAATTCAATACTAACAATGATGCCGCTAGCACTAAATAGCAGTAACAGACCCATGAAAGTATGATACAATAAGTCAGATGAAATTTGGTATTCTCTTACATTTATCCTCTCCACCCTCCGCATTTCATCTTCAAGGAGAGAAATCTGTGCAGCCGAAGTCCAGTGGATGCAGTCAACTGGGCTGACAAACGAAGAAGTAAATGCATGGTCAATTGCTGCAGTAAAGGGTCTGCTTGGATTGAGGGGGAAAAAATAAGCAGAGTTAAGTAGAGTTAAATGAGGGGGAGTTAAGCAAGGGGGAGTAGAGTCAATACATAGAACCTTGTTTGGATTGGAGGGAGAGTTAAGTGGGGGGTGTTTAATAACTCTTGCTTGGATTGGAGGTTTTTAATGAGAGGATGATTAATAAAAATATGATAGTTACCAAAATAACCTTATTACATGACATAAAATTAAATTTGATTGAAATTTTAATTAGAACTTGTCAAAATATCTTCACAAATTAGGAAGCTACGGATTAACATGTTGAGAAAAAAAATGGAGGAAAAAAATTATGATATTTTATAAAACAAAAAAAGGGTATTTATGACTTTTTAAACAAAACCCCTCAATCACCCTCGTTAACCCTCCGATTTGGGGGGTTAAAAAAATGGACAAAAGAGGGTAAAATAAACCCGCACTTAACCCTCTATAACTCTTCCTCTTAAACCCCCACTCTCAAACCAAGCATGGTTTTATTTCCCCCTCACTTAACTCTCTTAACCCTCAATCCAAGCAGACCCTAAGAGATAGAAAAGCTACTGATCATAAAACAGTAATTAGAAGTAGTTCAGAGGGAGCTTCAAATAGTTGCATAAGATGAAGCTCAAGGAATCAAAAGGTTCTTATAACCAAACTACTTATGAGTCTAGATAAAGTTATATTGATGATGAAAGCATAAAACCGGATCACCCTGGTCATGAGTTAAAATCTCCTGGTATGCAATGGCAAGGGAGTTTTCAACCATAATAAATATGGGAGAATTATTTCAACCATAAACATGGGAGAATTATTTCAGGCTCATTAGGTAATGGAAAACACTCAAAACAATTTCTTATATTTCCACCTTATATGTTTCTGTAAAACAATTCTAACCCAAATGAGAAATTTCTCCTCAACATCAACTGCCGCCATTGATTCAAAGAACGAAAAGCTGCCTTTAACCATAAATATTTTGAACACAGACAGCTTAAATCCAAGAAGAAATCAAATTTCCAATCTCCACTCTACTTCGGATTCCATGTCTTTATAGTGGCTCAACAAAATTAGACTCAGATGGTGTGATTTTATAAATTGCCTTACTTTACAAATCATCTACTACAATTTCTAATTGTCTGTTTTACATATGGTATTATATTTAGAAAATATGTATGATGTATTGTTTACCATGAAGTCATTGAATGACCAGATTCCTGCCATAGATCATTCAAAGAATTATGATTAATATCACCCAAAGATGTATGAAGACCAGCTATATGTGTACTAGAATGTCAGTCGATCAAATTCCTTACTTTGTCTGCGTTTATGCATGCTCACGAGCATCTTTGTGCTGCAAGTGAATCAGAAAAAAGGAAAAGGAAAAGCTTCGGATGCTGTTTCATAAATTTTTAGCAAGATAACAATATGTTTCTTTCTTTCCGCCACATCTTCTATAAGAATTATACTTCGATGGATAAATCAACATTTGAATAAAAAATATCCACCTATCTCGAAGGACCAGTTTCACATCAAATGTTCAAGCTATAAAGCATTTGGAACATCGTATTAGTTAATCTTATTTCTGGTCTGCAACTCACCAAGTATCAATTGCTTCTTGGATCAAGGCAGGATTTCCAGATTGGCTACAAACTCTTGCTCTTCCAAAGTCTTCCTCAATCTGAAAGACATCTGGGGCCACATTGGCACAATTTTTACAACCTGTTTGCATACAGAAAAGGAAGGCGATTCATCCATACCAATTAAGTCCAAGCAGAATGTGGCAGATGACTGTCAAGTTCTCTTATCCAACCAGTAGGATACATGACCATCAAGTATATATAAACCAATAGAACAGTTATGTTAAATTTCTGTTCAAAAAAAGGTGATGTTAAATTTCTATGATGCCTATAACTTGACCTAGATATGTCAACAAAATGGGAAATGGTATAAAAGGTAAAAAATTGTGGTTTACTGTTTCATGGAGAGATGGGAAGAATTCATACCTATACAACTAAACTCGTCAACAAAAGCATGATCCCTTGGAGCAGTGTCATCGAAGAAAGGATTGATGGCAGTCAATGAATAACCATGGATTTCGTCATATACCATTCGCTGCACAGGATCGCTAAGAACCTGCTCTTGGTCGATTAATGTTAGCTTAACATGAACATATTTGGGAAAACATACACAATAAACAACATCTGTTTTCATTTCAGGAACTCACCGCATAAACCTCGTTAATGAACATGCAAAAGTTTGTGGTCTCAGGATCGTCTCCGCTTAGATCTGGATGGCATGCTTTCATGCAATTATAGTAAGCTTTCTTTATTTGCTGAGGAGTTGCATCTGGCAGCTGGTATTCATGAAAGTTTACATCTTGATTTATACTGGCATATTTAGAATACATATGTGCACTAACAACTACACTGATTCGATTGTCATTATGCAAATTCCTCTCTTTTGTCACTATCAGGGTACCGATAAGTTGGAATATGATATCAAATAGGCTAATTTGCACTTAAATACCATCAACTTTCAGATTTTCACAAATTGCTACCGTAAAGTTTTGTTTTAAACAAATTGCTACCGTTAAGTTTCAACTGTTAGAGCATAACACCGTTAAAATTTACAGGAAATGACATTTTGCCCTTGACTTAAAGTAACCCCTCGTCCATCATCCTTTTTCATTCAACAGGTTCTAAACCTACTTAGAAAATCCAAAACTGTTCTCTTCAAATCCTTATTTTACTTTCAAAATTTTCTCTTTTAATCCCTAATGTTTCTTTGGATTTGACGATTTGGAGAAGATTTAAGACTTGTGAGGACAATTGGACTTCAATTCTTCAAGAGGTAGTATTTGTTTTGAAGTAAAATCCTCAAAAATATTTTACAAATTCTCAATTTTTTAATGAAAATCCTCAATTTCTTATAACATTATACTTTCTACTCTTGTAGACGGATACTCTAAAAGACCTAGTAGATCAAATTATTACACAAGTTAAACCCTAGTTAATTACTTGTCAAAACCCTATTTCTTTTTTAGGATTTCATTTTTGTCAAAACTAGGAAAGAGATCTTATATTTTAGGGTTTGGATTGACCTTCGATTTAGAGTTAGGATGGACCTCCCAGGGCTCTCTAAGTTATGGTTAGCCCGGGAATCCCAGATGTCGGTTGAGGAGAAGAAGAGAGGGAAATGGAGGGATAATATTAGAGCCTAGTTATGGATTTATTTCTCTCCAAAGAGTAAAATTGTCATAATTTGGTCTGTATGCAGGTCACATAGGAATCATTTGGATGGAAAATCAACAGATGGTATTAAGTTGTTAATGGTTTGAAACTTAATTGTAGCAATTTGCTTAGAACAAAACTTTGTGGTAGCAATTTGTCAAAAACTGAAAGTTGATGGTATTTAAGTGCAAATTAGCCTATCAAATGAACCAATTAGCTTCATAATGAAACAGGTTTTCTCTGCATGGAACATAAAATTCCCAATATTAGACTGGTTTCCATATTTTTCATTTTCAGATGAAACGTTATAGTCCCAAATCTTTAACACCAACGGCTCATTCATACATTTGCATAATATAACCTCGTTTGTGTAACGACCCGCTCCGTCCTAGCGGAACGCCGATTCAAACGGCAAGTACAACGACTCAAATGAGCCGTCGACTCGAAGAGTTGCGTCTACCTGATGAAGTGTCGATACGAATCGATGCAAGACCTATATTGGCCCGTCAAGATGAATCCAGACTTAGATTTTCAAAGACGCGCTCGGAGTATCGCTCGGCCGACGCGATCATCGCTAAGGTGGGTGGCTCCGATGAACCTGTCCTTGCTTAGCCTAGACACTTAATAATACGGACACTATTCTAGAATCGCTATGCGATAACACCGTGCATGCTAATAAATGACTCAACGCACCTACCTAAGGGAATAATTCCATCTTGTATGCTTGTTTAGAACATGGAAAAGAACTCGAAAAATATAAGAACTCTCGCACCGCACTCCACACTCGTGCCAAGGCACAAGCTTACATTTCAAGTTCCTTAGGCGTTCAACAATGAAGCAATGAATGGTTTACAACAATGAACTGGAAAGACTATCGACATAGTCGTTCCGAGTAGAGTATAGCAACATTGGAAGACTTCGGGACCGATGGGTCACCAAGGCGACTCCCGCACAAGGAGTTGCAGAATGTATGAATGAATGAACGAACAAATAAACAATTGAATGAATGAACAAGTGAAAGAAGAATAGAAAGAAAAGAATGGTTAGCGACAGGTATGACGGGAACGTGCAACGGGGCTCGCTATCCGCGTTGTACGAATACCGCCGCCAACCTGGTCGATAACGCATTATGGCTCAAGACAGCCTGATAAGACAAATGGCCCATGACGGTCTGATGTGATAAATGGCTCAAGACAGCCGATAATCCATTTAGGCTCTCGACAGCCCAACAGTTTAACTAAAGAAATAAGAATATGAAATGGTCGCGGACAACTCGTACACGAGTGATAGAACAAACGATTCCAAGGCAACGATCACGACATCGTGGCCGACCTAGGCGAAATCATAGCTTACGGGTGGCCTGTGTGCGGGCTCGGGCACACAGGAGACGTAAGGCCTGGGTATGGCGTAGCCTATCAAGGTGTACCAGCCATCACGCTTGATAGATGCGAATACCATAAGAAAATGTCCAAATGGCTTGCAGAGCCAGCGACCGATGCATATAGACTAGGTAGACTTGCTGGTGGCAATCCACGTGCAATGTCCTTGCATTGAAACAAAGGAATATGAATAATGTTGAATATAGCTGACTTGCTAAGTACGGACTGTAACGCAACGGAGCTATGTTTGAGCATAACACAACTGACTGGTTGAGTAGATGGGATACCCAAGTGAGAATGATCATCGGAACAAGGCTTGGTCATAACGTATCTTGATAAGCGTGAACACGTCGTAGAATCTGAGACAAGGACACGTCCTTGACACTGAATGTTTACGTAAATTACGTTAAGTTGCTATATATATGAATTGTTGACTAACTTGGTTTACTTTGGACAGGAAAGACCGGACGGTAAGTATGGGTAAGTCGTGCATGTATTCCCATGCGACACTTGTTATCAAAAACACGAGATAGGCTTAAATGATATGCCATGAAACTGATCTTAAGGCAAGATTAGAAAGACAATGAATGATAGATGATGCACAGAAATAAAATGAACGTGTTTGGTAATGATAGCGAGTGGGCGAGCTAGCCTCCCCACCAGTGCATAACAATGTACTGATAACCCCACAGATTGCTTGCAGGGTGCAGGAGACGTCGTCAGGTGCGGAGCTTCCTTCGAACGTGCTAAGGCGCGGAACTAACTCTGGAGCGTTGCAAAAGAGCTGAAGCACCATATACAGGACATAATGTATCGAAACATCGCCATAAATCATTCCATATTGTAAGCCACTTGGCACGTCTTTTATGTTTCAGAGAGAAGAGAGCTTAAGCGACTTGTAATCTCGGCCTAGCGCTGCTTGTAACATTCTTGAATATCAATAAAGAGATTGAATTTGTTCCAACTTATGTTCATTTACTTCTGCAAATGGGGACACTCTGTACGACTATGTGGCCTAGCTTCAATCGGCCGTTTCTGGACTTAGGCTTGCACGGGCGCAACCTAGGCCCGTGCGGCATCACGCTTTAGCGAGGACGATCGCTCCTACGGGAGCGGGACGTGACAGTTTGGTTCACAAAAATGAAAGGAAAGGAAATCAATTCTTTGCTCTATCCTTTCCTTTGGGAAATTGCAATAACCATCAATTTTCCTTTCCGGTGTTGGGAAAGGCCCGGGAAATTGTAGGGAAAGTGAATCCTTGGGATGGGAAGGTGAATCCTTGGGATGGGTAGGGAACCATTTCCCACGTATTTTCCTTTCCTTTGGGAATCATTTTTCTTTCCTGTTCATTTCTTTTGGCATCCAAACACATGAAATAAATAACCTTCCTTTCCCAAGGCCGTGATTCCATAAACCAAACGAGGCCTAAATCTGCCAATTGCAGAAAGGGAAAAAGCTCCTGCATTTTTTTACTCTCATTTTTTAACACTAGAAGATCAGAACTTTTGTTAATGGTGAACATTGCAATTTGCAAGCCTAAAAAGCATACACTCCAAATATTGCTTTTGTGTCAGTGTAGCATCATGTCGGACAAGTGCAAGACATGATAGAGGCACTCCAAAATACACTAGGACACTCCAGAATTGATGTCGTGCCATTTCCTACTCGTAACGGACATGACACAGACAGTCAAAAAAATACATTACGACACACCAAAATCTGATGACTACCGTGTCAGACACTAATGATACTCGGAATATACACTTCGAATACACTGGGAAACACCAAACTCTATGGTTCGTCTGTGCCGCATCGTGTCATATATGACACTGAAACTCCAAAATGACACACCAAAATCTTGGATGTTCCGGTATCGCATTGTGTCGAAGACGTGTCAGAGCCGATATACGCTCCAAAAAACACTAGAAATAAGATATGGGGTGGCATGCCGTGTCGGACAAAAGCAAGACAGAAACTCCAACTAGGACACACCAAAATCACCGGCGTGTCCGTGTCCCAGTGCCCGTACCGTGTCCGCGTAACATGTTCTCACCTCTCTAAAAGATTTTTTAAAAAAACAATTAATTACCAGTCCAAGAACAGAGTAGTAATCATCAGCACCGTCCAACCCCCGCCCAGAAGCCGAGGCGGTGACCGTAAGATCCCTCCGCCGCCGCCGATGGCGATCGCTCCTCGACCGACAGACGTCCGCGAAGATCCGTCGGCGGTGACCGGAACAGTGGAGCGACGGCGAGCGCTTTTGAATTTGAGGAGGACGTCCGCGTAAACCGGAGTCAATAATTGTGCCATTAAATCTCAAAAAGAAAAAAAGAAGAAAAAATTCTTCTCTTCTCCCTTGCTCTAGTCGAGTCTAGTGGTAGCGAGTCGGTGCGAATATATTGAGGAGGAGAATTTTCGGTGGGACCCAGCTGCTGGATTCTTCCTTCTGACGTGGCGATCGATAGGCCACAGTTTTGTTCTTCCTCTCGTTTGCTTGTTGGAAACGAATAGTTGGAACGTTGCTGCACGCTTTTGGTTGCGTCGAAGCGCAGGGGATCGACTCGTCCCAAATATCTCGACGCGATGCAGCAAAATGGGTCAATTCTCCTTGCAGTCATTTCATCGAACACACTTCTAGCAAATGGAACTTGATAAAGGAGAGGCCCGGCCCAGCATGTGGCCCAGGAAAAAACAGTAGCCTCCCATGAGTCCCATCCATCCTTGCGAGGCGTTAAGTCCATCTAAAAGCCCAAAGTCCAGTATGTGTCGGCTCTTTTGATCAATGGTGTTGAAAATCTCATTCTACAATTAATTAGAGTTAACTATCCAAATGGTGTCCGGAAAATATAGTAGTTTTCGTTTTGGCAATCAAACTTTTTTTTTTTGGCTAATTTGATATCAAACTTTCGTATTTTAGTTAAAAGAATGGGTGAACTAAATTATATTGGTATTTTTTAGAAAATCGATTAAAAAAAAAAAGACATGTGATGGGTTTAAAGAGTGCCTGGACTAAATTTTGTTGTTATATTTTTTTATAAAAATCGATAATAAAAAAAATGGACATGTGATGGTCATGTGGCTTATTTTTCATAGTTATTTTGTCGTTTTCTTTAATTTTTTGACTAAGAATATTATTGTTCAAAAAATTCTACATAAACAAATAGCTTTTGTCGACTACAAAATGACAACTGTAGGTCAATTATAGCCGACATATCGACTGATCGTAAAAAAAATAATCCTAAAAGTAAGGTCCGTGATAATCACAAGTTCATTTTAAATCATTTCTATCCATAATACCTACGAAACCTAGTTCAAGCACTCTTTAATCCAAAATGTAAAATTTATGTACCAAATTAACCAAAAAAAAGTTCGATCACCAAAATGACGATCACACCATTCTTCATGCACCATTTAGATAATTAACTCATATAATTAATAGGTTCCCCCCTCTACATTACAATATTACTTGTGTAATATGCTTGGCTGCACTAAGTTAAAGCATGATTAGAGTAGATAGCAGCTCAAAGAAACATTTTGAGTCCCAAATTTATAATAAATTTTTTAATGTAAAATGTGTTGGATTTGTATAAGAATAGTAGTACATAAAATGACATTTGGTTGCAAAGATTGTGTGATTAAAAAAATTAAAATATATAAATTGGGCTAAATTGAGCTTTACTATTCTATAAATAAGTTCATGAGGTCCAATCTATTTGGAATGATATCATTATAGAACTTCAATTGAACCTTACTATTTTACAAAATAAACTCATATTCTGAATCTAGAATTTAGAAGTTAGGATGAAGCTTACTATTGATGCTCTTTGGCCTCTTTTGTTCGCGGAAAGGAAATGAAATTGATTCTATGATATTTCCTTTCCATTGGAAGATTGTAATTCCAATCAATTTCATTTTCGGTGTTTGTAAAACCAAAGAAATTGAGAGAAAAAGTGAATCCTTAGGGGGAAAAATAAATCCTTAGTTTGGTGGGAGGAACTATTTTCCCACTTGGGAATCAAATTACTTTTCTCCTCATTTCCTTTGGCATCGAAACAAAGGAAAGGAATCACTTTCATTTTTCAAGACTCAAATTCTGCGAACCAAACGTGGCCTTAGAGCATCAGTAGTTATGACACTCCAATGCAATTTTAGGGCCCATGTTTCAAAAAAAAAAGGTAAATGTATAATGTGATGGATTTGCATGAGAATAGTAGGAAAAAGTGAGCTTCGGTTCCAAAGGTAGATTGTGTGGTAAAAAATGACGTAGAAAAAATTAATATAAAATCTAGAATCTAGAAAGTTGGGCTCCATATTGGAACTTAGGCCCGTTTGGTTTACTGTAATGTAATCGTAATCGTAATGGAATTATATATATATATATATATATATATATATATATATATATATATATATATATATATATTTTCATCCGATTCCATTACGATTACGGTTTGCAATCAACTAAACGGACCCTTACTATTCTACAAACTAAGTTCCTACTATCTAGAATCTAAAAATTATGAGGCCCAATCCTTAGCACCTATAGGTAGGACTAGAAATTGAAAGATGAGACTTACTATTCTATAAAATAAGTTTCAAAATTATAAATGTAGAAATTGGGCCCTGAGTATGAGACTTACTAAGGATGTTCTTAGAGTTGGGACTTTTGAGCTGCTCTCATATATGTGTCCAAGTGCTTTCGAGACTTGTCACTGTAGGTTTGGACGTAGTTTTCAACCTCGAGTTAGATATAGGCACGATAATTTTTAACTCGAGCTACGGCCAGATAATTTTAAGTTTGGACTCGAACTCGATAACATCCGAGTCCAAGTGCTTTCGAGGCTCGTCACTGTAAGCTTGGACGTAGTTTTCAATATCGAGTTAGATCGGCTCCAAAATTTTTAACTCGAGCTACGTGTCGCTTATAATTTTTCAGCCCACCAGATGAATTTGTATATAACCCTCATTTGATAATAATTTTACTGAAAGTTTCTGGAATCTTCCATAACGTGGTGTATTATTTTTGAAAACTTATATAGTCTCTATAGCTTTATATATCTTATCTTACACTATTGACTATACAATGAGACTTCAAAACGGTTCAAAAGTGAGCCGTCTAAGTCGTCATTATATCACGGTCCATTTTATTTTAGAAAAAATAAATTATGTAAAATTGTTGAATAAAGTTTAAATTTGTCAACATGGGGAATCGAACTCAACAAAAAAAAATCTCAAACCTTAACTACATAAGTTAGAAGAAATATTTGACTGTAATTAGATAATATTTTATTATTAGTTATTATACGTGCAAAGCACGTGCATTTACTAGTGTTATATAATACTTCTTGTAAATATCTAGGCCATAGAATATTCACTCGAATAATTTCTGAAATATTCTCATTTCAGAAGTTTCATGTAAGTCGAGGCTTTATAAATATGATAGACTCATTTACTTCTCACCATCCAAATAATTGTAAATTCTTTCTAGTATAATAAATTTTTAATATTCCAAATTTATTTCTCTTTTGCTTAACTTTTTTTTATTCTCTCCTTGTCAATTTAGTTAAGCGTTCCAAAATTACTTGCTCTTGGAGGAAAAAAATTCATGTGCCTACGAAGCAATGTGTAGACAAAATAAGCGAGTACTTAGCTGGCTTATAGCCCCTTTTTTGTGTAATTAATCTCTTGATATTTGACCACTTATCACCAACCCCTTCCCTTCCGTATTATTTTTTCATCATAGAGTAATCACGGGCTAAAAATTCCTTTATCTATGAGGACAAAACGTTTTTGTTGGACAAAAATGTCCTCTTAATTGTTTGAATTATGGATGAGATCTTCTTTGTGAACTCATTCATGTGCTTGAACCATAACATTTCATAGTTGTTTTAAACGTAAATTTTACCAAAGTTATTTTTTCCTTATTTCCAACTCCAATAGAATATTTTATGACTTCATCAATATGTTTGTTATTTTGCATGTGTCGCAATAAAATCAAAATGCGAACCTAAATTCTCAAATTTCATCTAAACTCTATATTCCTAACCAAACCTTAAATTGTTCTTGATTTTTTTACTAAAATTTATGTAGTTTGAATAGAGGTGTATTAGTCCACATCTGATGTTTGAGTCTTGATTTTCTTTTTTATATTCTCAATAAACTTACCAATCAATGGTGGTACGAAAAGATAGAAGAACGCTCCATGATAAATAAATAAAAACGTTGGAGTTTCGATGAAAACTCGGCAAACCTTAAAGAGACTTAAGATAAATAAAAAATATTAAATATTTTATTTTTTTATTTTTTAGTGATGAAGATGTCTTTTGAGCAACTACATGTAACAAAGCGTGCGAGAGAATTGAGAAATTTATCTCCAACATTATTTATAAAAGAAATTAGGGACATAATTGTCCAAAGTTTATGAAAACCAACAAAAGGTAATTAAGTGCAAAATTCTAGAAAATTTTGGTAGAAAGTTATAATATTTACTGATTGATGACAATATGCTATAAAAATGTGAAAGTTTGTGATATTTAATTAGTTATATATTTTTCTTTCCTTTTATTTCAAAAATGAAAAATCTTACATTGCCACCTAAAGTCTGATACGAGCATGTAAAAATAATAATAATAATAAGGGGATACATTTTTGAGCAAATTTTTTTTTCTTCTTATATTATGTTTGACAATTTTTTTATTCTCGAGCAAATTTATGCTGGAAAACTTAATTGCATGCTTGGTTTGACTTATAAAAAATATTCTTGGTAATTATGAATGTCCGGATAAATAATTTGTCCACAAAATATGAGAATAATATTTCTTAAGATTAGGTGAGTATATTTATTTGCCCAGATATTTTATTTTATTTTCTTCTCTTTTTAGGCCTTTAGTTTATTTTTTTAGTTTAGTTTATATTTTTTAAGATTTTCTTTTGGTTTATTTTTCTTTCTTTCTTTTAAATTATTGTTTTTTTTGTTTTGTTTTTCATACTTTTTTTTAAGTTTCATTTTCTCATTTTTATGTTCTTTTGTTTGTTATCTTTTCATTTGATTTTAAGAAGTTTCTTGTTTTTTGTATATTTGTTTTCCTTTTCTTTTAAAAATTTTCTTTGTTTTTTTGTCTTTATTTTAAAGTTTTTTTTTTTTCACCTTTGTTCCTTTTCTCCTTTTTTTCCCTTCTATTTTTTTATTTTACTTTATAAAAACTTTTTTTTTTTTCTTCATGTTTTCCTTCTGTTTTCGATAAAAAAAAAAGTTTTCTATACTTGTTTTCAACTTTTTTTTTCTTTCTCATTTTTTCCCTTTTCTTTTTTTATATTTTATAAATTTCTTGTTTTTTATATTTTGTTTAAAATTTTTTATTTTCCTTCTTTTACGTTTATTTTAAAATTCTTTTATGGGTTGGGTCTATTTCAAGTGTGTTTTGGTTATGTTTAGGGGTGGCGATGGGTAGGGTAGGGTAGGGTAAGGGCAGGAGGAGGGCAGGGCAGGGTAGGATATTAACATTTTTTTGATACCCTGGGGAGTCATGAGGGTAGGGTAGGGTAGCCCTCTTCCAAAAATTAATACCCATTACCCGTCCTTGCCCTTTACCCTCACAGGGTAGCTGAGGGTGAGGGTAGGGAGGGTAAGGGTATCACCCTTGCCATTTCAGTTTTTTTTATTTTGAAAATTATTTTTTTTCTAGTAAACACCTTGATACTTAAGATTTTTACAACATTCAAAAATTATAACAACTTAATAAGAAATAACAGGGAGAATATTTTTTTTTACTAAAGGCGCTGAACCCAGTTATATAGTAGAACCTAAGCTGCCTACATACCCAAGGAGGGGGCTAGACCTGACTTCTTAGGATCAAGCACCATGTAGTTCTCATAATCCTCAGTACTAACTAATTACAAAAAACTACAAGTATGTAGTAGTAATACTATGGCAGTGGGGTGGGTAATCAGGTTTGGGAGAGGGGTAGGGTTGAGGGTTTGAGAGGGTTAAGGGTAGTGGGTAGGGTAGTGATTCAGGGTAGGGTAGGGCGGGTACCCGGATAAGTGCACTAGGGTAACAAGATGAAACCCTTACCCTACCCTAATTCCAAGAGGGTAAGGGTAGGGCTTGCCCTCCTAGGGTAGAGGGTACCCGTGGGCACCTGAGGGTGCAGGGTACCCGGCTCGGGTAGAGGGCACCAGGGCAAAATCGCCAGCCCTAGTTATGTTAGTATATATTGGGTCGTAAAAATAAATTTATAAGTACAAACATTATGTTCTCACTAGGATTTGAACCATGTTTTCTTGAATACTAATATTACCTTAACTAAGTACAATATAAAAAATTTACAAACAAAGAGTAATAAGAAAATATTTTTTTTGTGTGGACTTTATATTTTCGAAACTATTATATATTCACTATTTTAGAGTAATTTTAATTACAAAAAAAATGATTTATGGGAATATATAAATTTACTATATTATGCTTACCAAACGGACCCTATATGTGGTACAGAGATATTTAAACTTTCTTTTAATTTCAGAAGTGGATATAGAGATATTTGAACTTTCTTTTAATTTCATAAGTGCAAAATTTATAGGGACTAGTAACGCGCACGTCCGTTGCACCTTTTTTTTAAGACAAAAATAATTTATATTTGGCTTATTGATTTTGTATTTTTAATTTGTTGGCTTAAAGGGTAACTAATATGTTTTGTACTTATATAACTTGCGGTAAATTTATAGGGATGGGTATTTAGTTACAAATTAGCCTATTTTCTCCATGAAGTCAACAATTTTTGAAATACAGTGTCTCGCGAGACACCGCAACGAATTCAAATTCTACCACCAAACCGCCAACTGCTCCTCCAAAAAGGCGATCGTCCCTTCCAAACCCCGCAAACAGAACACGAAACAACTGAAAGCGAACCCAAAAAAAACACCAAACCCTAGAAAAAATTTCTCTCCCACCAAAACTCGACATCTCACCTCGAGAATAGCCATTCAAAAGGAGCAACTTTTTTGTCACAAAAAAGGCGAAGTTTGCTTCAATTCTCTCCTTCCACCAGCCGATGCCAACGTCCCACCTCCCGCGCCGCGGTCATAAAATGCCCATCGTTAGGGTTAGGGTTCCAGAGTGGAAAGATGATGGAGTCCGGGATCCCGATCTGCAGCACCTGCGGAGAGTCGCTCGGGCTCGCTTCCTCGAAGAAAGAAGAGGTCTTTGTGGCTTGCCATGGCTGTAACTATCCTCTCTGCAGGAAATGCCTCGACGATGAGTTGGGACAAGGGAAGAAGAACTGTTCGCGGTGCGGAGAGCTTTATGGGAATGCCGTCGGTAATTCCCTCGCCTTCTCGGTGTTTGAAGTTTTGCCTAGTAGAATATTGCTGGAGAATTAATACGTTGTTGTCATAATATGTTTTGAAAGTGCCTACAAAAATACTACATGGTCTTAAGTGTGATAGTTCGGGATATTTAAGTGCAAATAACCCAATATGCCAGAGATTTGTGCTGCAAAAAGTAGAAAACAAAAGTTGAACCAAAGTCAGAACTAACTCTTTTACCAATGTTGCATCAAACAACAAATAAGATCGTGATTCACTTTTGCTCCGAAGCCAAATAGATGAAAATGTTCAAATATTGTTATTTTGTAGTATATTTTGGACTATATCATTATGAATGATGATTGCAGATAGAGTGAGCAGCAATCCTGAGGAATCAGGTGGAAGATTAAAGATGGCAGATCATCTCCATGACTATCAGGTAGGAGCATAGTTCTTTATATATTTATCATTATCGTCTGGAATGACTAGCTGAACACACAAAAGTTTGGCTTTTGGAGTTGTAACTGGGCTTCCGTATTTTCAGGATAATGGACTCCATGCTAGAAACTTAAGTACTCTATCTACAGTTGATAGTGGTGAGAACCACTAAATTTATTCCCAAATCTATGTTTGTTAGGTTCTTCTAGATGCTTCTTTCTGGTAGTTTTTATTTTAAATCTCAACTTATTTGTTGCTTTACACTGTAGAGCTACTTGATGAATCTGGGAACCCAATATGGAAGAATAGAGTGGAGAGTTGGAAAGAGAAGAAGAATAAAAAGAAGGGTGGAAAGAAAATTGGGAAAGAAGCTCAAATTCCACTGGAACAGCAGATGGAAGGCAAAGAGTAAGCTCATAATGGATGAAAAACTTTAAAGTATTTGATATACCCATCTAGTCTCCATGCATCACTGTATGCTGTTTAACCGTACAGAAGAAGCATGCTTACGTTTTTCTTTTCTTCTCTAATTTGTCGCCTGCAAAACTTTTACTCTGGACTGGGAAAACCAGGGAACTTGATCTCTCAAGTTGGCGTTTGATATCCCATTGACTTCAAACTATATAATTTTGTGTTGTTTTTAACACAATGAATTTAAAGTAGGCAACTTGGGGACTCTTTGTGCGCTGATTCAGTTTATTTTTGTGATAGTGAATTAAATTGAACTAGACAGATGATATAGTCTATGAATATGATGTACTAGCTATTTTCTATCTTCAAAGTGAGCGATTTTGCCTGGAACCAAGTGCTCGTTCAATCTCTATTTTACTGATAGTGAATCCAATTGACTTAAACAACAAATCATGTTTTAATTCAGATGTGGCGATCTGCTGGCTGCTCTGTAAGGCAAGAGAAATATGAAAAAAACATAATGTAATAATATGGCACATTGTTAGTTAGTAACAAGATCTCCTCATGTCCATCATGCATAAGTATTCATACGTTATGCATTTTTTGTTAAAATCTCAATGCCAACGTTATGCATTTTTGTTAAAATCTCAATGCCAATGAATCTTCATTACATATATTTTGGTGAATAGAAAAAAGTGATGGTGACACCCTCCTTATGTATTTTGAAGTTCCATATCCAAATTTTCCATTAGAATAGCATGCCATGTGTCCCGTGTGACCATATTTACTCTAAACTTGGAAAATGTCCTTATAATAATAAAGGGCGAAATTATCAGTTAATGGAAGAGGAAAAGTAGGCAGGCTGATGTTGGTTTTAGAAAAGAATAAGGAGAAGAGGAGGGATGGGTGTTCGTGTATAAAGAAGGAGGCAGAGAGAGGGGAAGCGGCAGGTGGGTGGGTTTGGTTGGAAGGAGAAGGAGAAGACCTGAAGAATAGTTTGAGAAAGAGGAGAGTTTGGTGTTTGTGTGTATGGGGGTGGGGGGTGGTGGTGGGGGGGATGGAACCTCCGGCATGTTCGACTGTAGAATTGGCCGGCAATCTTGCTTGTGGATTGAATCAAAAGGAGAGGGAGGTGGGTGGTTTCTTGGTTGGTTTGGCCGTTTGGGTTCCGGTCGAGTTGATTTCAGGTTGGTCTGAGAATTTAAAGGATCATTAAGACTTCTACTATAATTTGTTAACACAGTTAGTGGCTATTAAAGGTTTTGAGGCTTTTACAGGAAGGTATGTGTTCTGGAGACAATCTTAAGGTGATTATAGTGAAATTTACCGATTATATTGTGTAGTCTATGTTGCTCAACCCGGTGTCTGTTTGATATGTATATTTATACATGATCTGTGAAATAAAGAATATTTACTGTAGATAAAACCTATTATTTTTAATTATTAATTTATATGTTTGGTTTTATTGGGTAGCTTATGGAAGTATGTTGGTTCATTTTGACAAGGCTTTGCAAGTTCTGTAGAAAAAAAAACAGTGCCCCTACCAATTTGCAATGACATGGTACTTTGATAACAAGAATGATTATAGCAAAGTGTCTGTTTCATGAATTCTAATATATTAACTTACTAATCTAATTTTAATCTCTATGCAGGACTTCAGGATATGACCAACCACTTTCGATGATCATTCCAATCTCCCGTAATATGCTCACCCCTTATAGGGCTGTTATTATAATGAGATTGGCAGTTCTTGGGCTTTTCTTTCATTACAGAATTACCCATCCTGTTGATAGCGCTTATGGTCTATGGTTGACTTCAATCATATGTGAGATATGGTTTGCATTCTCTTGGATCTTGGATCAATTTCCCAAGTGGTCTCCAATTTGTAGAGAGACATATATTGACCAGCTGTCTGCAAGGTATGCTTCTGGAATTAGTAAATAAGTATACTTATATTAACTTGCTTTCTGTTGCTACTTTTGATTATTTATGGGAAATAAGTACTTCAAAATCTTTCAATTAGTAGAGAAACATTTAGTGAACAACTTTCTTTCTGCAAGGTATGCATTCGGAAGTAATAAATAATTATACTTGTTTTATCTTTCTTTCTATTGTTACTTTTTATATTTTTGGGAAATAACCACTCCTTAACATTTCAATAGTTTAACATGGCCTATGGAGTTTGTCGTTTAAGAAGGCATTTACAAGTTGTTGAATTTGAAACTTAACCAATCTATGTTTCCTCTTTGTAACTTGGAGAATATTACCGTCAATCCTAGGAATGAAATGTTTCAGTTGCAGCAGAAACGTCATTATTATATTAAAAATAAGATCAGAAAATTGTTATAGTGCTACTAAAAGGTGGAATTGTTGAAGTTCCTTAATGGCTTAATCCTTAGGATCCTTCTTTTTTTTCCAGATATGAAAGAGATGATGGATCTTGTGGGCTTGCTGCTGTCGACTTCTTTGTCAGTACTGTGGATCCATTGAAAGAGCCACCTCTTATTACGGCTAATACTGTTCTTTCAATTCTCGCCGTAGATTATCCTGTTCAGAAAGTCTCTTGTTATGTTTCTGATGATGGCTCTGCTATGCTCACCTTTGAGTCTCTTGCGGAAACTGCGGAATTTGCAACAAAGTGGATCCCTTTTTGCAAAAAGTATTCAATTGAGCCACGGGCACCTGAATTCTATTTTTCTCAGAAAATTGATTACTTGAAAGATAAAATTCAGCCTTCGTTTGTTAAAGAACGTAGGGCAATGAAAGTAAGTAGCTATCTGGAGTTAAAACTTGGTATAACTTTTCTATAGCATCTTTTCAGCTTCAGGCATGATTTTCTATTTCTTCTTGAAGTTAAAGGTTACTGGTCACATATATTGTGGTTGTGGTAACTAGTATGTTAATTTTATCTGTTCAGAGAGACTATGAAGAGTTCAAGGTCAGGATAAATGCTCTAGTTGCAAAGGCTCAGAAAACACCAGAGGAAGGCTGGATCATGCAAGATGGAACACCTTGGCCTGGGAACAATCCGCGTGATCACCCTGGCATGATTCAGGTTTAACCACTTTCTGGTTTTCATTCTCAATGAAATAGCCTGCATACCCTGAAAATCTTTGTTTTGGGCTTATAGAACATTTATGTTGAATCTTTGGTCAACAAACCACTGTTAGTTGAGAAGTTTCTTAATGTTTTCTATCACATGTTTAGCTTTAACAATCATAGTGTTACTTTTAGTCTGTTGAACAATTCATATTACTTTCCTTCGACAGATATAAGAGTAGCCAGCATTTTAGAAGAGAGCTAAAAATTACCAGTTTAGTCATTTTAACAACCAAGGATCCATTTTGCAAGTGTTTTTTAGACTATACGGTGGGAACAAAATTTCCCCAGTGATACCTTGATGGTTAACTAATGAAACAGAGATCCAAGTACAAGTCTCGCGAAAATGAAAGAAACAAACACAAGATACAAACTCAAATGAAAGCAAAGGTGTAACGATCTGCAGTCTTGTCTTGAGCACGCCAAAGCTAGATCTATCGCTTTCGTTGACCCAAGTTTGAGACAAATGTGTATCACTTGAGCTTCTTCTTGTCTCTGATGCAACCTGAGTTTTAGACAAATTCTGAATATCTAATAGAGTAGTTATCATGGTAAATGGAACCAGCATCTCAGGTAGCTTCCTCAAAGTCTTTATCATTAGAGTTGGAACTAGATTAATTGCATCTTCTTTTGTATTTTCTTAGAGACAGGTCATAATTGACTATATCGTGGAACTTCAGAAATTTCTCTCTATTGTCTGTTATGTGCTTGAAATATTATTGTGCCAATACATGGTAGTCAAGTTAGAATCTGTTTTCTGATAATTTAGGGGAATCCTGAGGTAATTAGCTATAGTAATTTACTTCTCGTTCCACTATATACTTCAGGTCTTTCTTGGAAATAGTGGTGCTCATGACATAGAAGGAAACGAACTTCCGCGGCTAGTTTATGTCTCGAGAGAGAAGAGACCTGGATACCCACACCACAAGAAAGCAGGCGCCATGAATGCCCTGGTATTGGTCTCTTTTCACTTATCAGATTCTTTGTAGATTTAGCTTCTTCTTTTTTGTTACAATTTTAAAGTTTCCATTTGTTTTACTTGTCAGGTCCGAGTCTCAGCAATCCTTACAAATGCGCCATATATCCTTAATCTCGATTGTGATCACTATGTTAATAATAGTAAAGCAGTTCGTGAAGCAATGTGTTTCATGATGGACCCACAAGTTGGGAGAGACGTTTGTTATGTTCAGTTTCCTCAGAGGTTTGATGGTATAGATCGCAGTGACAGATATGCGAACAGGAACATTGTCTTCTTTGATGTAAGTTCTATCTGTTCATCAATGTTTATCTATTTTCAATTCAGAACATCTAAGAAGACAATGTTCCTGTTTATGTCTATCTTGATTAGGTTAACATGAAAGGGCTTGATGGAATCCAAGGACCTGTCTATGTGGGAACTGGTTGTTGTTTTAATAGGCAGGCACTTTATGGATATGGACCACCATCTTTGCCAAGCCTTCCCAAGAGTTCATTTTGCTCATGGTGCTGCAGCTGCTGTTGTTGCTGCCGCTCCAAAAAAGCTTCCAAAGATGAGATTGACAGTTATAAAGAGTCCAAGCGGGAAGATCTGAATGCCGCCATATTTAATCTAAAAGAAATTGATAGTAAGGATTCTTTATAGGATCACAATATTATGGGATTTGTTTTACTTTGTGATCTTTGGATAACTTAAGCTAATTGATGCAGATTATGATGAATACGAGAGATCGCTACTAATCTCTCAGATGAGCTTTGAGAAGTCCTTTGGGCTATCTTCAGTGTTCATTGAATCTACTCTGATGGAGAATGGAGGAGTGGCCGACTCTGCAAATCCATCAACCCTGGTCAAAGAAGCAATTCATGTTATTAGCTGTGGTTACGAGGAAAAAACTGAATGGGGAAAAGAGGTAAGCAGATCTATTATTTTCACCTTGCATTGATGCAGAAATAGTAATTAACTAGTGAAAAATGAAAACATAATTACGTGGTTAGATAAATTGGCAGGAAAGAAGAATTACTAGGATTTGTGTTCCGGGATTGACAAACTTTCCTTCTTACTTATTCATCAAGTAGAGTAGTTTTCCCACGACATGTGTACAGATTATGCAGCTAAATTATCTAACTGCCTCTAACAAAAAGAGAAAATCTAAATTGTTTGTCAAATAGTTTTTTTTTTTTTTTTAATACAAACTTTTGTCAAGTGCGACTTAAGTCGATTAATTTAGTATATGCAAACATACTCAGATGAATCATCTATCCTTCAAAGTGGCACTAACGTCACTTGCATCTAGTTACACATAGTACATTACCAATTACCTATTGTCTCATTATTAGCTCATGGCCGAATTTTGATCCTTTTGCTTAAGTTGTTCTCTGGATGATGAATTCATTTCTCCCCACTTTTTCGCGACTGACTAAATCTTCGCACCTTCCTTTCCAGCTTGGCTGGATATATGGCTCTGTCACGGAAGACATTTTATCAGGATTTAAGATGCACTGCCGTGGATGGAGGTCAATTTACTGCATGCCCCTGAGGCCTGCTTTTAAAGGGTCAGCGCCGATCAACCTTTCCGACCGTTTGCACCAGGTTCTCCGGTGGGCTCTTGGTTCCGTCGAGATCTTCTTCAGCCGGCACTGCCCTCTTTGGTATGGATTTGGAGGTGGTCGTCTTAAATGGCTGCAAAGGTTGTCTTATATAAATACCATCGTCTATCCCTTCACCTCCCTTCCGCTCGTTGCTTACTGTTCTCTTCCTGCAATTTGTCTCCTCACTGGGAAGTTCATTATTCCAACAGTAAGTGATTGGTATTTTCCTGCCCAAACTTTTTTGAGGAAGTTTGTTACTTTCAGCAACATCATCTTGATTGCACTAGTAAAATTTTGGGTTAATTACACGAACGTCCCCTATGTTCCATGAGTATTATAAGAACTACTCCTATTCCGAAAATAATTACACTGACCACCCCTCTCCTTTGTAAATTTTATTAACCATAAGGGTGGTCAGTGCTATTAGTTTCTATAGAAAATAGAAACTGTAGGGGGGTCCGTATAATTAGTTTCAAAGCAGGGGTGGTCCGTGTAATAAGTGTAAAACATAGGGGTAGTTAATTTCTTTTACTGAGCTAATATATGTTGGAGTTCTATCACCTCAGCTTTCCAATGTTGCAAGCATGCTGTTCCTCGCGCTTTTCACCTCCATCATCTTGACAAGTGTGCTCGAGCTCCGGTGGAGCGGCGTCGGCATCGAGGACTGGTGGCGCAACGAGCAGTTCTGGGTGATCGGAGGCGTCTCCGCCCATCTGTTTGCGGTGTTCCAGGGGATCCTGAAGATGACTGCTGGCCTCGACACGAACTTCACCGTGACAGCAAAAGCCTCTGACGATGCCGAGTTCGGCGAGCTCTACATGATCAAGTGGACTACGGTTTTGATCCCTCCGACGACCCTTCTCGTTCTCAACATGGTGGGGGTGGTTGCAGGCTTCTCCGACGCGCTGAACAGCGGGTACGAAGCTTGGGGTCCTCTGTTCGGGAAGGTGTTCTTCGCGATGTGGGTGATATTCCATCTCTACCCGTTCCTCAAGGGGCTCATGGGGAGGCAGAACCGCACGCCGACGATCGTGGTGCTCTGGTCGGTGCTGCTGGCGTCCGTCTTCTCGCTTGTTTGGGTGAAGATTGATCCCTTCCTGAGCAACACGGATACTGCCAAGGCAACTCAGTACTGCAACTCCATTGATTGCTGAGGGTTCCTTCGAAGGAGGGGGTGATTTTTTGTGTGTTTCTTTGCTCTTGTTTGTTGATGAAGACCACGTCTTTTCTTATAGTTTGTTGTTTGATATGAACTCGGAGAAACAGTTGTAAAGATGTGTTATGTATGCAAAGGTTAATATGAGGTTAACTCATGGAGAATTTAGATGGTACCTATTGATTTTAAAGAGAATCGTTTTGTCGAGAAGCGATGGTAATGTTTTATTTGTCAACTTAGCTGACTCGTGTGGTCAGCAAAGAGAAGTATAACCTCCGTGGCTACGTCGACGGTCTTGGAATCGAACTGTGATGAAGATGTGTGTGTGTGAAAAATGAGAGCACTGGGTCGGTGTACACAAAGTTAATTTTGGACCTGACAAAAACAATAAAAATAGTTTAACTGAATAAACCTAATTGATTATGTTATGGTTGATTTCTATTCGATTTTGAATTTGGAATTCTAGAAATTTGAATTATTAGATTTTGACAATTTCGATTCGGCTGAAACAGTTAAAAGTGACCGCCTCACCCCTACTCACTTGGTGTGCCGAACGAATCTATTTGCGTACATAGTGAAATAGCTGCACGTAGGGCCAAATATTAGAGTTAAACTTTGATACAGCCGGCTGTATCAAAGTTTTGATACAGCCGGTGTATGACAGGTGGGCCCTCCTATATATATTTGGTTACACGGTTTACGAAAAAATAGGGGAGGCCCACCTGTCATACACCCGGCTGTATCAAAACTTTGATACAGCCGACTGTATCAAAGTTTTCTCCCAAATATTAGCAGTGTTAGTTTGCAGTCGGTTGAAACAAGACTTGCAAACTGGCAAGTGCTTGCGCTCCTTCATCTCCGTTTGAAATTGATAGAGTTTTCCAAGTTTATAGGAGGGAACATAGCCGACATCATCTCCTAGTTTTAGGAGGCCTAGCCCTCTCTCTAATGTGAAAAGTTCAAAATTAGGGAGTTAGTTATGCAGCTATTATTTATGTTATATGAAATATATATTCCAACGACAACAACAATCCGTTGTAGTCTAGTTGGTCAGGATACTCGGCTCTCACCCGAGAGACCCGGGTTCAAGTCCCGGCAACGGAATGATATTTTGTTCTTTAGGCTCAAAAATAAATCTATATTTTATCTTGTACTTCGGTTTCTGTCCAATATTTATCCGCAATTTTAAGCATGTTTATAATTAAAAATGAGTATATATTTTTTTAACATATATTTTAAAAATAATATTTGGATGCAATGTATTTTAAAGCATAACTTTAATAATTTATTAACTATTCTAACTTTAAAATATAACAAATATATTTATAAAAATTATATGTTTCAATATAATTGAACTATAATTTCAATTTTGGGTTCGATCCATAAAATAATAAAAATAGTCCAATCGTACAAATTAAAGTAATTATCAGTTCGATTTCAGTTTTAAATTTTTATAAATTTGGTTTTAACTATTACGGTTCAGCTGAAACGGAATACACCGAACGATCATCCCCACCGTTTACTACAAAATTTAGAAGACATTTAGCTTGTAGAATTCCACATACATCAATAGTTAAATAAAATAAGTCCAGTATTTGTAGCTAATGTGGAAAGTTGCATGGACATTAAGGCCTCGTTTGGTTCACGGAAAGGAAATGAATTCCCTTGTATTTTCCATGGGAATGAAAAAGTAGGATTCCTGTCACATTTTCTTTCCGTTGTTTGGTAAAATAAGAAAACTACCTAGGAAAGGAAAACAAAATATAACAATGTTCCAATAATATCCTTACCTTTTAAAATAAAAATAATATTATAAAAAATAACATTAATGGTAAAATAAACAATGACACATGGTTACTTTTGTAAATGTTGTGAAAGGAGGAGGGAAAATCAATCCTATGGGTCTTGAGTGGAACCATATTCCCACCAATTTTCTCCCTTGTCAGAAAATTGATTCCCATGGCTACCAAACAAAGGAAAGGAACAACTTTCCTTTTTTGGTTCCTTAAATCCGTGAACCAAACGAGACCTAAGAGGGCTTGACAAGGTTCGATTCCTCCAACCATAAGGATGTATAGGTGTGTGTAGATTGTAGTAATAGTTAAATAAAATGCCAAGAAGGATGTATATCAATCACACTATAGTGTCTATATTTACCGATTTAGACACATCCCAATAGGCATTTCAAAGTCGGCTAAAATGTCCGGTGCGTGCATGCTAGACTTATCAATGGATAGTCGAAAATTTGAATCCTATTCGATTCCGTATTCGAACTTTCGGATATTATCCAGAATTTCGTATATCGGTTTCGGATATCCGAATATTTTTCGGATGTTATGTTTTTCGGATATAAATTTGGATATTAAGATATTTGAATACGTTAATATTCAATTTGACTTTAAATTACAGATTTTGGATATTGGATTAGGATCTCCAAAATTTTATATATATTATAGTATAATATATATATAATATATATTAATTACTAGAGAAGATTAAATAATTTTATTCTCAACTAACTTTTACATAATTTAATTCATTTATTACTTTTCTATCTCTATATTGTAATATAATGTATATATAATCGTAATATATATTAATTATAATTTACAACAGAATATGAAAGGCTCAAATACGTAGAGCAATATATATATAGTCGGTTCAAATTGAGCATTTTTAGAATTTTCAACAGAAGATGAAAGAGCACAAATAGAGCAATATGTAGAGCAAGTCATTTGAACATTTTTGAAATTTTTAGCGGAAGATGAAATGGTTCAAATAGAACAATCGAATTTGGTTTTCAGATATTTGGATAATAACTAAATTTTTAATATTTTCGATTTCGGATATTCGAATAATACCATTTTTTTAGCTGATAGGATCGGATATTATCCGATATCCGCTAAACTAGATGAATACGAATTCGAAGTGTCAAAAGAGATATCCGTTAGGATATCGGATCGGATTCGGATATTAAAAAAAAAATCGGATGTGAATACGGATATTGTCATATCCGTACCGATAAGCTTCCCTCGACACCCCTAATGTATGGACACCAGATGGGATTGACAGAATTCAAACTTTAAAAATTGTAAGCATGTGTAGGTGTGCGTAGGTTGTAATAAAAACTAGTCGGCCAAAATTGGTTAGGTGTCCATACGGCATGGAAATTTAGGTGGACGGTGATTAGTTCTTATATGTAAAGCGTATCTAGTCTTTAAGCAACTGATTAGTGTTTCAAAACTTTGAGCTATAATCGCCACTCGAAAGAGATGTTCACGACGAAAAGTAAAAGAGACTACTGAGTGAGCTAATTTTAATGGTTAGAATATGATCGTGTCTCTCATCTTGTAGAAATTAAGAGAGATAATTGTTCACAAGTACAATATTAATATCGGTGTTAAAACAATTATATATTAAGAGTGTGATTAGTGACATGCTCATTGGAACGAGTGGATTAGTACGTAGATGACTTTTTATATTAAAGGTTGAGATTTGATGACTTTCAGTAGAATGGCAAAATTACGCAAACCGTGGGTCGACTTTTCTCTCTTCCTTGACTTCGTCTGATGATTAACCCTTCAAACTCTCGTTCTTAACTTTTTTAATACAAAAATCTCTAATGTAACATTCTTGCTAGGGTTTTGTCATATTTAATGCAACTATAATTCGATGCTGCAGATACAAATGACGAGTGCCGGTATCTTATTATATATAATACAAAAATTTAGGTCTCATTTCATTTCGTTTGCGGAAAAAGAAAAAGAAAATTTTATTTTATTTTTTCTGCATCAGAAATTGTAACTTTTTTTTTTCTGCGTTTGAAATGTCAAGAATATAGTCGTCGGAATATATCTTTGAGCAAAATAGTTTAGTTTTAATTTTGTTGTAATAAATGCGGAAGATTGGGAGGAAGAATGTATAAGAGGTGAGCGTTTGGCTTATTCGTTTTCAACCGAATCGAAATAGTCAAAACCGAATAAACTGAAATCCTAAAAATCCAAAACCAAAACGAATTACAACCGAAACGGAACCGAATAAATAATTCGGTTTTTTCGGTTTGTTCTGTTGAAATATTTTTATTGTTTAATTGGTCGGGCCCAAAGTTTGGAGCATGGTTAAATTATATTAAAAATATTAATTTTTATATACATATTTGTTGTATTTCAAAATTGTTTTGTTGTATTTCAAAGTTGTGCGCAAAGTTCAACTAGTTGCTAAATTATCCATGTTAAGCTTCAAACCATATACATATAATTGTTGTTTTCAAATAAATATAATTTTTTAATTAAAAACTATGCATAAAATTGAGAGTATTTACATAATTGTATAAGTCTTATTCGATTTTTGGTTTGGACCAAAAGCAGAACCCAAAATCGAAATCGAAACCGAAGAAGGAACTTTAGTATTTTCAAAACAGAAACCGAACTGTTTTTTTTTTTAAAAACCAAACTGAATCACTTATTCGGTTTAGTTAGGTTCGATTTTTAGTTTAAAAATCGGATAATGCTCACCCTTAGACCAATAAACCATTGGGTGGGTGGAGAATAATTTTCTTTTACTATTTTTTTTTCTTAATCCAAACACAGAAATTGAATGATTTTGTTTTCCAAGATCTTGATTCCACGAACCAATGAAACTTTTATGTACCAAGAGTACCCTTTTCCAAATTTATAAATATCAAATATACTCAAATTAATTAGGAATAAAATATATAAATTATACACATTTTACTAACACAATTACTAATCACTAACTACAATAAATGTTCACCATTTCAAAAAAAAAGAAATTTCCCCAAAATATTTGATATTATTTCATAATAGGTTTGTCAAGTAACTAAAATATAAAAAATACAGACAAAAGTCACATGAACAATTTGTAATTTTGTACCACATCTAGTGATAGTAATGTGCAAAGTAGTGTTGTCAAATAAAAAACACCAAGTAAAAAAAAATATAAATAAATAAATAAGAACACCAAAGCTACTTGCACTCTCAATTGGGTTTCAAAAACCAGCAACTAAAAATCGAAATCTCTCGTCATTAAGATAGTACTAAATACCAATAAATCAAGTCGATCAAGCCAAAGAAAATATTCTTTCAATTGCTATTTGCAGCTGCATTTCTACCAAACAGTTTTCAACACTAGTTGCTCACATTAATAGGCATATCGATAGAGTTTTAAACATCTTTTGACAACCAAAACGCATACAAACACAATGTTACATAATTATCATTCGACACAACCAAATCAAGCAGAATTAATTAGCACGCTCGCAGAGTAGTATCATGTTTCCTTGAAGAAGGGACATGATTCCAGAGACGAAGCAACAGCATCAGCTTCATTCCCATGCAATGGAGGGCCTTTCATAAGACCACCGAGCAACTCTCCCGGGTCATAGTAGATCTCCACATCTTCTGCTCTTAAACTCTCGTCCACCTACAATTGAGGATGAGTCACACCAAGTATATATATCATGAGTACATCTCAATAATCAACCGCAATTTTCGTTATATATACCCAGGAAAAATAGTTAATCATCGTAAGGTTACATAGACACGACACGGATTCAGAATACGTTTATTTCTATAAACTAGGATATAGATACATTATGGATACGGTTATTTATACACGTACCCTGCCTGTACTCCAAATATTCGTTCCGATAAAAGTACTATTTGCATATTTGTTCCACCGGGTCTAACTAAATAACCTGTTATTAAGTTTTTGAGATAAAAATAACGGACTATTATTGTGAGAACAATATATCAACGAGAGGATCAAGGTCCCACTATTAAGTATTTTCAAATGTTCCCAAATAGCAGCTGTTTGATTTATCTTTTTTAATCGTAATATGTACAATTAGGAAAGATAGATCCAACTGCTGCTATTTCGAAAATATTCGGAAATGCTTAATAATGGTGATCCTCCTCTATATCTATATACCTTGAGAACAGCGACTCCGGTGAACTCGACCAGCTCTCCGGTGGGAGCATGGCCTTTGTAAGGGCCTTCCATGTATCCCCAGTGCCTGAACTTGAACGCGATCACCGGAGGCCCCGAATAGACCTCGAGCACCTCCCACGCGAAGCCGCGGGGGAAGGCGGTGCGGAAGACCTCGTGCGAGGACTCGTTCGACTCCTTGTCAGCCTTGTATCCTTGCAGATCCTCTGGCAGGGAGCTCTGCAACAGCGCGTTGTAGCTCCCTAACTCCAACGTCTCCTCGCTCGACAGCCCTTTCCTTCCTGTTGATCATCAGGTTCCGTATTGATCGATTCACTTGAAATTAAAGCCATATGTTGAATCAAAATTTTTATCTACAACAATGTTTCACGCACAAAAGTTTGCGTCCTGAAGTTTTCATACTTTCAATCTCTCTGTTTTGCTCCACTTTATTCTCAATATCGTCTTAGCGATCTAGCTAAGCGGGTTCGAAAAGACTGGCACGGATCTTCGAATAGGAAGTTTGTGCGTCGCACGGGTCGAAGTGTAGCCTAAAATACTAAATCCTTGACAAAGGGGAGTAATTGGATTAATTGGTTATGTATTATTATTAGAGGAATTTCTTACAGGATGGGTTAGTTTGTTCAGTGAACTGGAGTTTGATTCATGCATCTATAGGATTCATTGAATTGAGAATTATATGTAATTGTGAGACCCTATACTTGTGAGATATCCAAATTCTAATATCCATATACTTGTGAGGCCCTAAAACTAAATATCACTTCTTTCTTTCCTCATTGAAGAAGTGGTCAAAATGTTTTCTATATCCAAATATTTATATCCTTGTGCATATGTGCAAAAAAATGAAATTATAGGCCTTAGTAGTTAGCATGCAGAGAGTACCAGGTGAGAGAAACTGTGCTGCTGTGCATGGGGTTACCTACCATTGACGATGAAACGAAACTTCTGAGGGTTGATGGTCTTGAAGTCCTGGAGGAGGATCTTATGGGAGAGCTCCATCTCCCATGTCTTTATGGCGTTTTGCACCGTCTCCTCCAAAGACCCCTTGGGCCACTCCTGCAATTAAATCAATATGCGCGTATAGATGTCGGAAATTACAAGAACGGAAAAAGCTAATTTGTCCGCAGACGGACTGGCCTGTCCGCCGCATGGCCGCAACCCTTTGGCCCCTTCTGTATTCACGAGTTCCACGCCGATTGACCTGCCATTGGGACCGCAACACGTGGCAAACGGACTGGCCCGCAGACGGACAACGTAGCAGTACTAGTACAATTTACTCATTTTATAAGGTTGAGACGTGTGAATTAATATAAATATAAAAATATTATTCTTGTATGTACACAATCAATAGTATTCATCCCAATTTTTAGATTTTATATTCAAAGTATAGAAATTTGAAATTTATTTCGTAGAATAGTAAAGTACAGTTGGAATTTCGTGATAAAATAATTTTGACTCAATCACATGAACTATAGTCTAGACTACAGATCCAATCCTTTCTAGATTTTTTTTTATGTTCAGTTTCATCTGTTGCGGATGCTCCTTAATAACATATTCCAAAAATTTCACAAAAACATGTACTAACAAATTATATATATATATATATATATCTAGTCTAATGGTTAAGAGAGATGCATGCGGCCTGAGTGGTCAGGAGATCTATATAATTGTTGTGACGAACGGGAATCGATCTCCTGACCTCAGGGACCACATGCATCTCTCTTATCCACTAGGTTAAGAGATCATATATATATATATATATATATATATATATATATATATATATATATATATATATATATATTTTTTTTTTTTTTTTTAGAAATGGATACTTGTGGCGAACTCGTCTCCACTGGGGCTCGAACTCCCGACCACTTGGACCACATGCATCTCTCTTAACCGCTAGGCTAGATGTCATTTGCTATATATATATATATATATATATATATAAACTCTGGAGTTTTGGTGCATCGAACATGTCACTTCAACATTTAGCATGGTTGTAAATACATACGTACCTGTGTTCTTCCTTGTTCAAAGAGCTTGTTGACGGCATCGTAGTTGGGAGGAGCGCCGTGCCTCCAGCGAGTATCCTTCTCGCCCTCGCCGAACATGTGAGATCGGTACTTATCTGCTGCTGCTGCTGCTTCTGCTTCTGCTTCTGCATGATCATAATCCGCAGAAGTTTTCTCCATGGCGATGGCGTGCGGAAACGCCTGCAACGAAACTTTCTAAGCAGTAGTGTTGTTGTTGAGTTTGGGTTAGAGAGGGATAAATTTACATAACATGTGATGGAGACCACTTATAGTGCTCAAGCCAGACACCTCCAACTCGTGGTTAGGTGTAGGTGTATGGTGTCGGTTCTCACGTTTTTTTTGCAAAAATTTACATAAACGAATTTATTACTAATTGTGCACCGGAGGATAAGTTTAAAAGTAACGAATAGAACGTCAAATAATTTGGCATGTTTGGCTTCTTGGCAGTACACACCAAACTGCAGCTCGAGAACGTCAAGTGATTTGGCGTGGTGGCACCAAAAGAATAATACGCCAACTGAATTGACGTTCTTTCTAAGATAGACGCTAACTCAGTTGGCGTTTCATAATTCTGATCCACGATGACAAATCGTCTAGCCCTCTATTTCTTGGTTTGTAATTCTCACAAACTTTTACTGTACACAATTAAGTCCATCCCTCTTTGTATGAAAAAAATCTAAGAAATTAAAAAAAAAAAAGTTCTAAAATAAAATTATAAATTAATTATATTAAACTATAAATTTTTATAAGTATAAATTAGACATCTTGATACCGCATAGTGTTTAATAAGATAAAGATATATATGAAACTGAGAGAGATGTGTAATGAATTGATTTATTTAGTTGAAAGTGGACCGTTGGGCAATATATATTAATTTTGGAAGGAAAAAAAAAATAATCACATGATGTCATGAATATACTTAAAAAATTTGCCAAAAGAAAATACTTAAAAAAAATAGGGTAATTTTCAAAGTTTGTATTAAAAAAATTCAAATAAAATTTTGCTAATTTTTAAAGTAAATTTAAAATAAAAAAAATCAACATATATTAATTGCATGCTCCTGATCCCAGGGGTGGTAAGTTAGGATTTTCATATGATTAGTTCCTCCAAACCATATCTTCTTATATGGTATCTGACGTGACGGTTAATGTAGCAGATAACATAAAAAATTATAAAAGAATAAACTAACATTAATATTAAATTAAAATTAATATTAACACTAATATTAATATTAAAAATAATATTATTAATATTAATATTATATTTTTTGGGTGTTTGGATTAAAATTTGTCACATCAGCTGTCATATAATGCTATTTGATATGTCACTTTAGCTATCACATAAGAAAAAATAGTTTGGAGGAACACTTTGGATGTACGAATAGCACTACTTTTTTCATATATACTGATCATTCCACCTCCATTTGCTTATGTGGTATAGCTTTCCAATAATACAAGGACAATAATTTTGCATGAATATCACCGGATACATTCATCATCCCTTCACTAATGTCCTTTATTCAATAGTCACGCAAACCGTGTTTGACTTTTCTCTTTTCCTTACTTTTAGTCTGATGATAAACCCTTCAAACTCTCTTTCTTAATTTTTTTAAATATAAAAAATCTCTAATGTAACATTCTTCCTAGGGTTTTGTCATATTTAATGCAACTATAAATCGATGAAGGATGAAAACGTTTGGTTGGCTGCAGATACAAATGACGAGTGCCGTTATCTTATATAGTTAAAAAAAATTTAGTTCCCATTTCATTTCGTTTGCGGAAAGTAAAGGAAAGAAAATCTTTTTTTTTTTTTTTGTTCTGCATAGTGCATAGAAAATTATTTTTTAAAACAAACCTGTGTTTTGAAATGTCAAGAATATAGTAAGAATATATCTTTAAATAGAAATAATTTAGTTTTAATTTTTTTGTAATAAATGCAGAAGATTGGGAGGAAGAATGTAGAGGTGAGCGTTCGGTTAATTCGGTTTCAACCGAATCGAAATAGTCAAAACCGAATAAACCGAAATTTAAAAAATTCAAAACCGAAGTCCATGACGTAAGTCCACACATACAAAAAATTCAAAACCGAAGACCTTGACTAGTGATAGCTAGTCGATGACTTCCTGACGTAAGCACACACATACAAGAATGATGACTTTTTAGTGTACTAACTTTAACTATTTGTCATTTTTCTATGAATTTGGCATATACTCTCCAATTATAATTCTGTTGATCACAAGTATATATAATTCCATGAAAATTATTCATAGCACTAGCTGAACAATTAAAATTATGCTGAATTGCTAAACTACTTACAAAACTTCTAAATTTTGAACGGCTGTCGAATGTTTGTCCTATAAATAACTCAGGAGTATTAGAATTTTCAATATCATCATCATCTATCTCGTAACCGGTATTTTCAATTAAATCGTCACTATGTTCATCATCATCATCATCATCATCATCATCATCTAGTAAGGGAGTAATTGTCTGATAAGAACTAGCACCCGTGTTAACATGTTGATAATTAGAAACAAATTCATCATTAGTTCTATTAGCAAATGATGATACTTGAGTAACATATAAACTAATATACGGTGATTGCGAATTAATCTCAAGAATAAAATTCTATGCTTCTTCACCATCTATCAATAAACATGTGAAACCAAATACAGACTTTAAAATAAATTAATAATTAATTAAAAAATGCGCTGAAATTAAATTGCGTAAATTTTATAAAGTAATATGGCGATAAGTTGTAAAAAATTGGGTGTCACCTCCTTCGTAAGTTAACCCATTTACTCTACCACCATGTGAGCATACTATTTTAATATTATGGTCCATGAGAAAGAAGAAGTAGTTTGAAAATGTTTAGCTAATAGAGAGCGAGAGCTTGTAAGAGGGAGAGACTAGCTTCCGTGAGGAGTTAGAGCTTCCAAGCTTCCACTACTAAAATACAGCAAATTGACGATGGAGGATTAGCGACGGATCGTATCCGTCGGCCATAGCGACGGCCTCGCGACTACCTTGTGACTGGCTACCGTCAGAAAGTAATGGAAAAAAAAATTAGTTTTTTTGCGTCAAAATCAGTCGCACGTCCGTCGCTAATTTGACGAAGATTTAGCGACGGATTCGTGTCCGTCGCTAATATGTCGCACATTGTGGCGGCAAAATCTGAAATAAATGGCGCACTAAATTAGCGTATATGTGACGACGGACGTTCCGTCGGTAATCTAGTGGGTATTTAGCGGCTACCTACCGACGGATATATCCGTCGGTAATCCGTCGCTAAATACTGTAACCTAACTTAAATTGAACCGACGGAGGGGGGGGGGGGATTTTTCATTCCCTCCAAAAAACTCTCTCTCTCTCCCCCCCCCCTCTCTCTCTCTCTCTCTCCGGCGAGCTAGCGGGTACCCCATTTTCCGGCGAAGCTCTCTCCGACGGGATATCGCTCTCTCAGGTATGCTCTCTCTCTCTCCCTCTCCCTCTCTCTCTCTCTCTGTTTAGGGTTTTGGGTTGGTGGGTGTAACATCCATTTTTTTTCATAGAAGGGTATTTCAGTCATTTCAGCCATTTTTGACCTTTATGTGATTTTCTGAATATGTTGACTCTTGTTTGTGCTAGCAACTGGTTTAACCCTAGTGGACTTGTATAGGGGCCTAACCATGCATTAGAATTTTTATTTTCATTTTTAGAATTTAATTTGTGCATTAGATTATTTTTAAGGCTTTTAATTATTTAATTAGCCTTTTGCATGTAGGCCTTTAAGCTTTTCGACTTGGGCCATTTCTACTTGAGAAAGAGTTGGCCCAAGTGAAACCCTAACCCTAGAGAACCCCTCTTGGCCGCCCAACAGCAGTACCCCCTCCCATTGTTGCATTCATTCGTAGTTTGTAGCCTCCACAAAGAAACCCTAAGAGATCCAACTCTCCAAAATACTTTTTTCCTTCATCTGGAGTCCGTTTCTTCCCAAACGAACTCTGTTACGCTCGTCGAGGAGAGGAGGATCTGCTGGACCATTTCTGGAGTGGAGACGGAAGGTTTTGCTGGAGGGAAATCGGCCGACACGACAACCGAGGAGCCCCGATCATTGAGTTTTGACACTCAATAGGTAAATCCCTAATCTACCATTGCAAATCTCGTTTATTCTTCATTTTTGCATCCATATAGGTGCCCTAGCCTTGCCCACAAAATTTGGTGGGATTTCGACTCCGTTTGATAGAGGTATCGAGCCCGTGTCGGTCCCTTACGGCACGTGTTCGACGAAATGCTGCTTAGGATTGAAAGTTGCTGTTTTTCGATTCTAACTTCATGGATGTTTAGATAATATCATTTCAATAAACTTTCGTGAAGACGGATTGAAAATCGATAACTTTTCAGCGACGTTTCGGACACGAACACGCGTGCACGAGATCCCGTGCACGGTCCCGTGCACGTCCTGCAGTCTGTGCGTCATAACTCGACGCACAGAGCTCCGTCTTGCTTGAAATTTTACGAGCACGTAGGGGCAACCTCTGCCCACATGTCCGTAAAATTTCACGATGTTTCGTCGAGCGAGGGCGGAGAAATCGCGCGTGCACTGGTCAGCCACACTGTGCACTTGGGCTGATTTTTGTCGCGGAAGCGGACTTTGTGCGCGCACACGACGCAACGAAGACCCGTTCCAGGACCCAGGACATGTTGACCTAGACCTAGAAGACCCGTAGGACGAACCCCAAGTCGTGGCGTGGCCCGACGAGGGAGCAGCGAGGCCCGCACCACGCGCAAGAGGGAGCGCGGGCGCGCGCGCGCGCAGCAGGCCGCGCGGGTGCGTGGGTCTACGTGCGCTATTTCGGGCATCGTGTCGCCATGTCATCATGTCCTAGACCTACCCCCAGGACCCCCCCAGCTACGTGCACAAGCACGTGGCGTTTCGTTGCGTGTGCGGCGCTCAAACGAGCGAGAACGCACGCGTACCACGCGGTATCGGGAAATTCCGATACGCGTTCTGTGGACACGACACGGACACAATTTCGAACCCGAGAGTACCCGAGCGTATCATGTAGGTTGAGACCAGCGTGTATGCCGAGTTTCGCGGGTTGATTTGGTGTATTTTGCGTTTTGAGTCGTTTTGTCAAAATTGGATTTTTCGGGTTCAAAGTTTTGAATATAAATGTGATTTTTCGATCCTTGACTTTTTAGTCTGTATTTTCTGAATTGTTAGTTCATATATGATAATTAGAACTTGTGGGAAGTGATCCGCGGGATCATCACCTATTTGTTTGCTTTTTCCAAGCATAATCGGGTTTTCATTGAATTGGATAAAATTGAGATTTATATGATATTTCGATTTTTGAGTTAAATGCGATATTTTGATTTCCAACTTCTTAGTTTACAAAATCTGAGTTTTCAGGACATATATGAGGTTTCGGATTTGTGGGAACCAACTTTTGGTTTTGTTTCATAATTTTCCATCAATTATGAGTATATATGCTTTTCTATATATAGCTATGTATACATATAGATATATATATGTAAAACCCCGTTGAAACCCATTGCTAATAAATACATGTTGAGAATGGGTCGAGATGGTTTTAATTCCAGATTTGGATTCACTAAACCTATTTCAAAAACCATTGGTATTACTTTCGTTTTGAGCATTGTATGTATATATATATATATATATATATATATATATATATATATATATATATAGTTTCTTGATTGTATATATATGTATATAATAGTATATTAATTTGGGATATATCATGATTGTGTTTGCTGTTTTAATCTCAGAATTTACCTCATTTCAGTAAGCACCAGTACACACACACGCACACATCACTTTTTGTTAGATTTGGGTTTTGTTGTATTGTATATACACATGTGTGTATATACCTATATGTATATATATATATATATATATATATATATATATATATATATATATATATATATATATATATATATATATATATAAGCTTGTTAATTCTCTTAGATTAGATTGTAGTTGTGTATATGACTATAGGAGCCCTAGGACAGATTTGATTTGTCATTTCGAGCTTAGTTTAGTCGAATTGGCTGACAAGTTGACCAAATTGGTCAACTTTGGGTCAAACTTGATCCAATTCAACTCAAACGAACTCCAAATGACCTAAAATTTTGTGTATGACATAGAAATTAGTAGACGGACCAGTTGACCCAGGTTTGACCAGGTTTGACCAGCGTTGACCTGGTTTGACCAGAGTTGACCGAGGGTTGACTTTGACCAAAATGGACCTAGAAGCATGTAGTCTTGCATTGTAGCTATTTCTTTTGATATTGTAGACTTGGTTGTGACATGTGTGTACTTTAAATAGGTTTACATTGCCCCAGTTAGTTACACCTCATCATCAACAGTTCGATTTGCCAGGCAAGTACATTCTCTGATCTTTTCATACTTCTTTGGATATGTTCTCTTGTTATAGACTAGTATACTTGATGCTGACACGATGTTCACACGGATTAGTACCCTCTGGATCTTTTCATGCGATGTTATACTCTCGGATACATCGAGTATGTCATGTTCATGTACTTTATCATGGCCATCATTGTTTTCCATAAATAAATTCCTTTATTTATTGTGTATCTGGGAAAATTACAACTGTGGGAATCTGATCTAGAAGACGATCACTTTATCCCTTGGACTATGCGAAGAAGAAAAGCTCTCAAAATTTTGACAGTAGATAACTATGTCTCTGTACAATGAATGAAAAAAAGAACTCTATTTATAGAGTCAAAAATAAAACTGAAAAGATAACTGTCTTCACAGCCTGTGCTTAGTTGAAAATCACGCAGGATTTAACATACGCAAGGTTGTGAGAAGTTACTGGACGTGGCCTATAACTGTTGGACACATGGCGATCATGCATGAGTCGTGTGCAAGTTACAGGACATGCAGGCGAGAGATCAGTGGCATGGCTGCCACGTACTCCAATTTGATGAAATCTACGCAGACTTGTTGAAGACGAAATCCACGCAAACTCGGTGTAGAAAGCTTCAAAATCCACGCAAACTTGGGGCAAAAAGCTTCAGAATCCACGCAGATTTGGTGAAGAAAACTTCAGAATCCACGCAGACTTGAGGAAGAAAACTTCAGAATCCACGCACGTTTGAGATGAAGTTCTCACAAATACACGCAGACTTGAGATAGAACTGCCAGCTATCTTGATTTGGCGTGCCTCGACTGACACAAAATCTCTGACAGTGATTGCTTTTGTCAGTCGCATTAAATGACAAGAAACTCTTTTAGTACGCCAACATGACGAAGGTTGAGTCTTGCTGAAGAAGATTTCGAAAATCACGCAATAGACGGCTGTGATCTCTCGAATTCTGTGCATACGTGGCATACGAAGAGACATTCTTCGACTGTTGTGCTGTCAGTCATAATTACTCTCTGTTAAATGATGAGCTGTCCCTCAGCGTGATTTGTAAATATTGTCTGGATCAACTGAGCGTGACTTTTGACTTTGCCCTGATCAACTCAGCGTGACTGTTAGACTTGTTCTGATCAACTCAGCGTGACTGTCATTTTTTAAAGGCCTACAAGACCCCCTTCAAAGTTTTCGAAAATTGAAAAAGACTTCAAAATTTTTCGAAATACTTTGAAAAGATGATAAAATGAACTTAGTCACGCTGAGATGACTTTAAAAAGATATTTATTCCTGAATGATTTGACTGTTGGGATTCTGTGCAGTTAAGATCCCGTATCAATCTCCTAAATCGAGGCAAATCATGATGGGCCGTTTGGAATTCTTCATAAGCCTATAAATAAGCCATAGATTACTTCTTTCTTTCTTTACTTGCATTTGAAAGAGAGAACCCACAGAAGAGAACTTCATCTTCTCCGACGAACTCCTTCCTCTCCGACTTCTTCTTCTCCTTTTTTAGCAGCAATGGCTCCAAAAAAAGCTGATGCTCAAGCCAAGGGGAAAGCCCCTGCGACTTCGTCGCGTGCCACAACTGACAGACTTCCTCGACAAGAAGTCCCGCAAGCTCCTATGCATCGTAAGTGATGGGAGAACACGAACTGTCGAAGACGATGAAGATGAACTCCACATAGAATTTTTTAGGATCTTAAGATATTAAACTTCAGAAATATATCCCCCCTCCTTAGGGCAAAGGATATTTAATAAAGTATGCCCCCTTTTTAGGGTCGGCCATACTTCACATCTTCGTGTTTACGAAGCTCTGTGTTTCACGCAAAGGAGCATGGTTCTCATGATTCTGCGTAACTTTTCACGTTGGCAGAAATGTCCATGTTGAAATAGTCACGCAGCTTTCAGGATGACGCTGCGTGATTTTTCACATGTTGACAGAGATGTCAATGTTGAATTATTCACGCAGACTTCTGAGAGTCATCTTCTGGATAGATTAGTCTTGATCTGTCAGCGTGTTTTTGTCATTTTCACTTAAATGTGTTTCTGGCAATGATGCATGACTTTCATCCTAATCTATCTGAGCCTTTCGTGAATTAATCATCTGCGTAAATAAATCACTCAGCATGTCACAGTAGTATATCCATATGGAGTCTGCGTGACTTTTAAAATTTCTTTCAAATACTGAAATACACGCATAGACATAGATATATCTGACTTTGTCTTCTGTCATTTCCTGTAGTGAACATCCGAAGCGAAGAAGCAGATTTTGAAGGGTGCTTGAGTATCTCATTTAAGCATGATCTATCTTATATAACATTCCCTCAATTTGATCTTCCTGAAGCAAGACTATCACTGTTGGCCAATCAAGACCACACAACCTTACTCTGCTTGATGAATGGACAACCTTTCCAGAGTCTGGATCTGGTATCCCATAAGAAACCAGCGTTCTTGTTCGGAGATGCTATAGCACAAAAATCTCAGCCGAAGGGCATCAGGGAGAAAGTGTGTTTCTGCTTTGAGGGGGATGTGAAACAACCCATGTACTGGCCAAAGGTTTCCTGGGGCTTATCAATCATGAGACTTATGCATGCCAGCTACCCGAGAAAGATGTCCTGGTATTTGATAGAATATCAACAGGCGAAGGCAAGCCGTATTATTTACAGGAAGGAGGGATTTTTCAGTGCCCCGGAGGATCATGTATCAGTGTTTCGGGGTTTGAAGCCTGGATGCATACCACCTGAAGATTCAGCCATATTGATGCCGTTCAGGATGCCCATTTTCATAAATGAATTCATGTCTAACAAGAATGCATTCTATCCCACCGATTCGACGCCGAGAATGAACGGCCTAATGAATCAGGAGAATGTGAGATGGAAGACTTTAGTCCACTGGGCTTTGGAAAATTTTGAAACTGAGCTGAAGAAGATAAATCTCTATGATGCCGTCGTCAATTCATCCTACGGCTTCAAGCCTAACCCTTTTCTGTTCCTGGCTTTGGTTGAGAGGTACAACCATAGGACGGAAACCTTTATGACTCCGAAAGGAGAGATGGGCTTCGCCCTTCATGAGATGGAATACATCTCACACCTGCCTTCAGGCTCGCTGCCGTATGAGGAATATGTTCCTACGATAGAAGAGCTGAACTTTCTGTCAGAGAAGAACCCAGAGATGGTCCATCTATTTGAAGAGATGATGTGCCATTTTGGCACATGTACTCTCTATTATAAGGGTTCCAAAGATGAAGCTGGCAACCACATACAGAAGTGGATGTCGTACCTTTTCATGAACCGTGAAAAGGATGAGAAGAAAATAAACGAGAAGAGGTGGTATCAGATTAGCAACTTCAAGCCTCTTTCTGAAAGTGAAATCACTTATCTGCTGGAGAAATATGACTGCAAAGATTTCACCATCACTGAAGACTGGTACGAGTTCAAAGCTGGAACTACTTTCAGTTCTTATGTACGGCAGAGTGGCAAGAGTCTGTCAAGGAACGGTCATCTGGCCGGATTTCTATCCCTGTGGTTGAGAAGATTCATCGTTCCTGGTTCCAGCTCCTTGGACAGGATACACAGAGGTGTTATCTTTGCAGCGGTGCGCCTCGTATATGGCTACAAGTTGGACTTATTATCAGCGATGACCTGTAGACTGAATGCAGGTCTTCGGAATTTTGTAACTACCATGCTGTCTGCTCAGAGGCTGATGACTAAAGAATTCCCAAGGATAGAGATGCCTTTCACATTTTTATATGGTTGGCTTCTCCTTCATCATGATGGTCTGATACCTCCAGGAGCAGGAGGGAGTAGCAGTCTTTTTCTGGAGAGGTACTCTGGAGAGACGTTCTGGAAGGTTCACACCCTCCCAGAATGCAGAAATGTATTGAATAGGGCGTCACATTGGTCAATCCAATGTGTCCCTCCACCATCGGGCTATGAGAGTATGCCCTTAAATATGATGGACGGAGATATGGGAAATCGACTAGATGATGTAGCCTTCCAATGGTTACAGAGGATCCAGCCTTCTCATCTAGTATATCGTCACGAAGAAATGGCATATCTGGAACCATATTTACCAAGCCGATTTGCCAGACAGTTCGGGTATGACCAATCCACGTTGGGAACGCCACTACTTGTCTATATGCTCGTGGAGGACTCATCGACGGAGCTCGAGCTTGGAGATATTTTGAGGCTAGAGATACAAAGGTTGTATTCTCTATGCCTAATCCTTTGTCTAGCTCGGGGCCAAAGATGCTTTACACGTATGCTCGTTTTTACGTATCGTCAAGCACCTTCAGACCGAGTTTCAATCTGAAGACCTTTGTTGCAGAGGATGATCCAGCTCTATTGAAGAGGTCAAAGAAGAAAATTGTTATTCAGCACTTTCCTTCAGAACCCGAAGATGAGACAACAGAAGTTGAGCCTCCCTATGAATTATTCCAGGAAAGAAATTTCCCTGATGAGGTCCTTCCTCCTATATTTATATCTCTTTCTAAGAGGAAGAGAAGTGACGAATCCGAGACCGTCTCCAAGAGAAGTACTAGGTCTCAAACATCCAAGAACAAGAAAGGGGTCTCGGTGACTGCTACTTCATCTTTGGGCGGTATCTCAGTTGATGAAGACGATGCCGCTGATAAGGACGAAGAGACCGATGAAGACGACGCTCCTTTGATAAGGAGGTCGAGAGGCAAATATGTTAAGAAGTCTGTCAGCAAAATTAAGGGTAATAAACTCCTAGAGACAATCATGAGTGGAGGAGTTTTGCCAGAAATCAATGAAGCATCTTCTACTGAGAAGACCGAGTCTGATAATATTCACCTTGCAACAGCTTCAACCGAACAGACTGAAGTAGAGTCTGTTCAAGCTCAGGAAACAACTGCTCCGACCATAAGTGGAGTAGCTATTGAACCCTCGGAGACGAGGATAATCCCATTTGAGCATGTGACAGAAGGCGTCATTCAAGCACTGGATGACCAGATTGATTACTCTGAAGAAGCAACAGCTCCGGAAGAAGCTACCAAACAGTCAGAAGTTCCTGAAATTTAAGCTGAAGAAAACATTTCTTTGGCCAGAGGCGATGAAGACGTGCCGACGTCTGAGCTATCAACTACTGATGATCTGTTAAAGAATGTTTGTCAAGATATCATTCTTCGAACCGATATTCCAGAGACAACTGAACCGGCAGCCAATACCGAGCTTGCTATCGTCATTGTTCCAGAGATTCATGAAGATGTAAATATCATTGATTCTGAATCAGAAGCTCATCCTGAAGACGAAGAAGAAGAAGAAGAAGCTGAAGGAGGAGAAGACTGGCATGCTGGCATTTCGACTCCTTATGATGCGGATAAAGTGAAGGGGAACAGAATGGAGCTTAGCCCTGAACCTGTTCAATCACCGAACAACGCTGTAGCACCCAGTAATTCTGGAGCTGGAAGCAGCCATATAAAGCAGGTATCGGATACAATCATGGACCGGCTGCGTGAAGAAGCAAAACTCCCTCCACATACTGAATATGAACCTCCGCCAGGTAGAACTTTATTTCAGATTCTGTTTCCGCTGTTTTTTTTCTTCTATAAATGCTGATTATATTTTTCTTTAACTATAGGAACTGCTGCAGCAATGAGTTCGACTCATGCTCCGCTTATCCAGGCTGATGCTGATGAAGGGAGTTCACACTTGCCAACTTCTCCGGTCGCACATACTTCTGTTCCAAGGATTTAAGCTTCTTCTTCCATGATGACAGCGACTCCTGGATTCGAGACTGGGTTAGCAAGAACCTTGGGAATGTATCCGGAGATCATTTATTCATATCTAGATACATATTCCAGACGCTTCTTGAAGGATGAAGCCATGCCTTTTTCTGATCTTCGAACTATGGTCAAGTTTCCACTGATGGCGCTGCGACATGCTGGTTGCGAATCTCAGTGCATTTTCTTCGAACATGTCACGACCCGATCCCAACTAATTGGGTCGACTCGGATCATGCCCAGCCTGCACCGTTGTTGAGACGGCGGCAGTAAGCTGTTCAGTAGCAGGTAACCATACAACAACATTATAATTTGTCACAACTCAACATCGAAAAATTTAAAACTTTATTAAACTTTTACATGAAATAAAAGATACAACTAAAACCATTTTTTTTTATACATCATGAATAAAAGAAAACTCTAGGCAAACAGCTCAGCAATCTCGAATTCCTCGTCTTGGGATCGCATAACAAAGCCTCATCAGTGATACCTAAAATATTGGGTCTCCAGTCAGGAGGGAGCAAAGTACAATTACGAATATCCAATAATTCAAATAATAATTTGAAATTTGCAATGTTAAACAATTTGAAATACTTTAACAATATTTTTCACAATTTTACAATTGAAAACAGTGTGATTTGAGTAGGTAACGAACTATGACCGGCTTGGGATGATTCAATTATATCCTAATGATACGGTCCGGCCTATCCTCGTGTATAGGAGGAATCAGCTCGCACAATCAATGATGCAATATAGGGGTATTGGTCATAGACGCTACACTACTCCCCCAATATCCCGAGTCAATCAGATTCAATCAATGAGTCAATATTCGAACTCTAGGAGAGAGTTCCGTGTAGTAATATGGTTTAAAATTGCAATAAAACATTTACTAGATAAATTACCAAATAGACATAACTGTACTTGCCTTTGTTTTAGAATGACTGGATAGACGAGTCGATACCGAGGAGGAACGTCAGTTGTAACTTCGAGTTCCTACAGTTGAGAACTCGACTTAGATCCTTTGTATAACCAGACTAAGTGTGCTAGTTGCAATCTCTAGTAGTAAATCCTAGTCAGGTTTTAAGTTGTATTAATTTACAGCTAACGATTACGTCGCAACTACGTGCGTTGATTAAACCGGTTAATTTGATTATTTGAAAAAATAATAAGAACCAATTATCTTTGGAAAACTTTGTGTTTTTGTAATATATCTATAAAAAATAATTTCTTTTAGTGATAAATCGTGAATTAATATTATTTTATTTATTTTAGCTAACTTCGTGATTAACCAGCAAATTACGTTCTAAACTACGAATATGCAACTAATCCAAAGACCACCCAAATCACGTCCACCAGAAATAAAAATAAATCTATGCTACACAAATACATTGGCACAGCTAATGGTCCTAGGGTGGGCTTATGCCCGGTACAAATTTTCTTTTTTTTACATTAAATAAGAAAATGACTGAATTATTAAATAAAATGCAGAATTTAAATGACTATAATATTTAGCCTAAAAATAAAATAATAAATAAAAGAAAACTAGGAGTCTCAGACTCGGTCCTTTTCCTCAAAATTCGGTTTATGCCTCAACGTCCGGTCGGACCGGTGCGTTTGCATTTCGCCGGGGCCCACAGACCGGTACGGTCGTCGCCCGAAAATCGGTTTAGAAATTTATTTTCGAAAGCCAGTTTTGAAATTAATAAAAATATAGTTTTGTAAAAATTGGGCAGCACTTCCTCTATTCCGGGACAAACCCAAAACTGGGAAGCGCGCCAACAAACACCTGCAAAATGTCCCAAACCAGGGAAAACCCATTTCCAACCAAAATGGTCCACAAAAATATCCACCAAAATTCCAACACCACAGAAATAATTCCCGAAAAGTCCGGGAATCCAATATCAACCAATTCACACCAACCCAGCAAGTAAAAACACAGGAAAATCAAACTAACGCAGCTAAACGAAAATTATAACGCAGCTATCCGGATTCCCGAGAGGGAACCGGGGAACCGATCTATCATCATCGACTCACGGGAGGGACGAACTACTCTGATTATCCAGAAATTACCCATGTCCGTTGGTCGGGGAGCCGCGGGACAGAACTCGGGAACGAAATTGGAAAGCAACGATCCACGGGAACCACGACCGAGAGTGCAGACAACGGAAACAGAACCCGTGGGAAGCACGGAAAACTCGCGGAAAGCAGCGGAGCTCGGGACAGAGCCGCTGGAGGCGGAGCCGAGGTGGATCAGACAGCGACGAAGGGGCGTCGGTGCCGGAGGGTGCGCACAGGGCGGTCAGCCTGGGGCACACCGAGAGGTACGGTCGCCGGACGGCGGGCGACGGTCAGCGCCGGCCGGAAAGACCACGCGGGGCGGCGCCAAGGGCGCTGGAGGGAGGTCGGCGGCGGATCCTGCGGGGACAGCGCGGCCGGAGGGGCGCTGGGGCGCGCGCACAGGTGGCACGGTGGTCGCCGGAACCGCGCGGCCAGGGGAAGACCGGCGAAGAGTTGCCGAGGCGCAGGGGCACGGGGCCAGAGGTCGCCGATGGCGTCGGGTGCGGGATCGGCCCGCTGGAGAGTCAGGAGCTAGGGCTCGCCGGGATCGGGGGTGGCGACGACGGGAAAGGGGCGCTCGGTCGGGAAAAGGCCGACGGGAGCTCGGGTCTTCGGGAAGGGGTTCTGGAGAAATGGGTTTGAGAAGAAGGGAAGTTGGGGGAGAGTAGGTGATGGGGGTGTTGATCTCTTCTCTGGAGAGAAATGAAGAGGGAGAGATGGAGATGGGTTTATATGGGATCTGTTCTTGGGGGTTACGGAAAGTGAAAGGAGGAGTCGGGAGGTTGGCGGCGGTGGCCGTTCGGAAACAGAGAGTCTGCCGTTCCTCTCAGAAAGAGAACGCGAGAGAGAGAGAGAGAATTAAAATGAGAAGTTAAAAGATTTATTAAGGAATGAATATTCCTTACTCAATGCTTGGGAACTGATCTGAGGGAAATAAAAGAGTTTTAAGAATAATTAAATTATCTTTTCTTTATAAAACTCAATAAATATTATATCCATTAATGATTTCGAAAAACATATTTGTTTGGATTAGGACTTGGGTTCGGAACTCGAAAATGGGTTCGGGTCTCAAATCCAGATGAGTCAAAATCAAAATTCCAGAAAATAATTCTTTATTTTCTAAAATATGGTTTTTCTTAATTAACAGATTTAATTTAATATTTAACCTAACCGGAAAGCAATATTTATTAGAAAAGTATAATTTTTGACAAAAATCTCCAGAATTAATTGTTTAACTAATTCAAAAATTTTATCTTTTTGAAATATAATTTTAATCTAAATATCATAATATTAATTAATTAGAAAATTATATGTTTCGATAAAATTTCCAGTTTTAATAATTTCTAAAAATACAAATTCTTAAATTAACAATTAATAATTTGCTATTAAAATCAAATAATAATTTTTTTTTTCTGAAATTACAGGTTTCACAACCTTCCCTCCTTAGAAAATTTCGTCCTCGAAATTTAAAGGCAGGGTAGAAGAATCAAACAGCTACGGGTACTACGCCCGTAACTCAGGTCCAACAATAAGAATTTTTCAAGACAGTCGTGGATGAGACGATTTAGGGACAAGTTTTATGATATAATCTACGCAGAAAAAGAAATACAAAAGCGAACCAAAGTACACGAGGTTGATCAGACCATCATGTACCGGTCCTGATTAGACAATATATTAGTGGGTGCACCCAATAAAATACTGTCATGATCAAGCTTGATAAGGAGATAGCTTGCAAAACTAGGCTAACTTAGCAGCATTAGTCAAATTTAGAACGGAAAAAGAAAAGATAAGAAATAGGAGTTTAAGTGATGACTCAAATTCTGATTTTCTTCTCATCTCTGACTAGGCTTGCAACTGGTTTCTCTGGCACTGAAAGGTTGATTCCAATCTTCATCTCTGAATTATCCAAAGTGTGACTCGGATCCGGAATGTAACGTCTGAGCTGTGACGTAGAAGACGTTGCAACCTCTCAAGATTAGCTGGTAGAGCTAACTGGTACGCTACTTCCAACTCGTCCTAAACTTCAAATGGCCTGATGTACCTGGCCTCAATTTCCAGCTCCGTCAAAACTGATTGTTCCTCTGGTAGGAGAAACTTCACCAAATGCAATTTGGTCTTCTCAAAACCCACCAAAATCCAAGACGCAAAATCTCAATACATCTTCAAACGTCTGGATTGACCTCTCTGATTGCTTGTCCCGCGGTACTCCATGAATCCGGTAGATGTGCCTCTCGTGCAATGCTGCCAACTTCTTAGTGGATAAACCAACTTTGAAAGTGTGCTGACTTAGTCAGTCAGTTTATTAAAATCCAATTGGTGCCCTTTCCTCCTTGGGAACAAGGCAATCCTTACTCAAAGTTCATTGTTATACGCTTCTACTTCCACTCCGAATTGTCCAGCAGCTTCAACAAGCTTGTTGTTCTCTTGCTAAATTCCTCATGTTGACAAATTCACATCTAATCCCATACCTGGAATTGTCCTACTTTATTCCATAACACCAATCAATGGAGGCATATTCCGATACATCTTATCATCTCCTGAATTTATGGAATACTGCGACTGGTGTATTTCTTTCATCAACTCGTTTCTCTGTTTGTCAGCCGATACGCAAAATTCCGCACCATTCTTCAGAGTTCCACTGCTGATCAATTTAGAAACCCTCAAGTGTTCTTGCCAACACTTGATCTCTAAGCCTGCAAAGTGCCTCGTTTTGAAACTACGTCCTCTTGATTTTTGTCCATCAGCCTCGAACTTCATCAATACTGAATCAGCATCCAGCTCCGTCCTTCTATCTCCAGGTAATATAACCTCCAGTCCAAACTTCTCGATGTCTTCTAGCAGGTGCCACTCCTTGGCTAAGAACTTCGCCATCAGTATCGACCAAGTGCATCAGTGACCACATTAGCCTTACCTGAATAGTACTGCAGGTTGATGTCGAAATCCTTCATCTGCTTTAACCATCTTCTTAGTCTAACATTCAGCCCTTCCTGAGTGAAGACATATTTCAGACTTTTGTAGTCCGTATAAATTTTCACTCCCTTTCCATAAAAATCATGCTTCCATAGCTTCAAAGTAAAAATAATTGCAACAATTCAAATTAGGTGTGGGATGATTCTTCTCATGAGTCTGTAGTTGCCTACATGTGTAAGCAATTACTTTCCCATGTTGTTGAAGAACGCAGCCCAGTCCTTTTCCAGAGACATTACTGTAAATTGAGAACCCACCGGTTCCTACGGGTAGCGCAAGGATTTGGTGTAGTGGTAAGTCTCTTCTTCAGCTTCTCTATGCCGCATGGCAAACTTTCGTTCAGAATGAACTCTTCATTCTTCCAAGTGAGCTTCGTCATTGACTCAGCAATCTTGGCGAAAATTCTGCACGAACTTCTGATAGTAGCCGGCCAAGTTCAAGGATCTTTCGAATTGAACTTGGGGTATACCACTCTTCAACAACAGCTATCTTCCATCGAAATTTCTTCTCTTGACCACATGGCCAAAAGTCCACCTTGTCAAAAATCCACGTTCAGATAATTACCATAAAACTTCTTTTTCCTCAAAGTTCCAAAACTTCCTCAGGTGTTCTTCATGCTCTTCTTCAATCTTCCAATATATCAGAATGTTATCTATGGAGAAGATGAACTGACTCAAATACTCATGAAAATCTCTGTTCATGAGATTCATGAACACAACAGAAGCATTTGTCAGTCTAACGTCCTGACCAAAGAAAACTACCCATACTTGATGTTTGAACGCCGTCTGGAAATGTCCTCTTTCCTGACTTTGATTTGATGGTAGTCAAATCTTAAGTCAAACTTCGAAACACCCTATCTCCACATAACCAGATCAAACAGATCCTCGATCTGGGCAGAGGGTACTTGTTCTTTAGTGTCTTGGTAAATGATGCACATCCGTTTGTTCCATCCTTCTGGAGTACAAACAAGATAGGTACTCCCTAAGGTGAAGTTCCACCCTGAATAAATCCTAGAGCCTTCAGTTCATCGATCTGGTCCTTCATCTTCTATGATCTTCGAGTCTGAATCATGCCTTATTGTAAGGGCAGGGTCTGCTGGATAGGAAGAGGGTCCTTAGATTGTAGCCTAACAGGTGTTGTTGGGATATGAGCTCTGGCTTGATAAACAGATAAGGGCAGTCCTTTACCCGATGTTCAGCAGATCCACATGCCAAACATTGTCCCAAACTCTTGCGGCAACTAACGGTCTGATGACCAGGCCTCTTGCAATAGTTACAAGCCCATAGCTTCTTACGGCAAGACTGCCGGAAAGTAGAGTACTTGATGGGACCCAAATATCTTCTAGACTCAGGGGTATCCTTCCTAGGGCAAAAGTTCTGCTCTAACTTGGTTGGAGATAACTAAGGCTACATCATGATGTTCTTCATGTCTTCTCTCGTGATATTCATCTGTTCCTGCTGGGCTTCATCTTGAACTTTCTGGATCTCCAGGATTTCTTGGAATAGGACAACCATTTGGAAGATGTTTGCTGGTACTGGTGGAGCAACAAAAATGAATACTCCACCAAGGAAATGTATCTCAGTTTGAGATGAGGTAGGAATCACCAGTGTAGGGAAAACTTCACTGGATGCACTATGAGGACGGTCAAACAGCCGCGAGGGAAAAGACCCTGGGCTTGGTTGAGGAGATGGGGTATGATCCGGAGATGACACCTCATCGCCAGCAGGATTGGTCTTGTCAATGGTCATTCTCTGGAAGGTTTAGGATGCAAACATAAGCAAGGTATCCTACCAGTCTATAATCAAACAAAAATATTTATTTATAATATATTTCGGTCCTATGTTGTGACAAATTGATGTTCTAGTGTTCTAATTGTTTCTAAATATGTTTTCCTAAGTTGTTGTTCAGACCTGCATGGGCCACCACTAAAAATATGTCACGACCCGATCCCAACTAATTGGGTCGACTCGGATCATGCCCAGCCTGCACCGTTGTTGAGACGGCGGCAGTAAGCTGTTCAGTAGCAGGTAACCATACAACAACATTATAATTTGTCACAACTCAACATCGAAAAATTTAAAACTTTATTAAACTTTTACATGAAATAAAAGATACAACTAAAACCATTTTTTTTATACATCATGAATAAAAGAAAACTCTAGGCAAACAGCTCAGCAATCTCGAATTCCTCGTCTTGGGATCGCGTAACAAAGCCTCATCAGTGATACCTAAAATGTTGGATCTCCAGTCAGGAGGGAGCAAAGTACAATTACGAATATCCAATAATTCAAATAATAATTTGAAATTTGCAATGTTAAACAATTTGAAATACTTTAACAATATTTTTCACAATTCTACAATTGAAAACAGTGTGATTTGAGTAGGTAACAAACTATGACCGGCTTGGGATGATTCAATTATATCCTAATGATACGGTCCGGCCTATCCTCGTGTATAGGAGGAATCAGCTCGCACAATCAATGATGCAATATAGGGGTATTGGTCATAGACGCTACACTACTCCCCCAATATCCCGAGTCAATCAGATTCAATCAATGAGTCAATATTCGAACTCTAGGAGAGAGTTCCGTGTAGCAATATGGTTTAAAATTGCAATAAAACATTTACTAGATAAATTACCAAATAGACATAACTGCACTTGCCTTTGTTTTAGAATGACTGGATAGACGAGTCGATACCGAGGAGGAACGTCAGTTGTAACTTCGAGTTCCTACAGTTGAGAACTCGACTTAGATCCTTTGTATAACCAGACTAAGTGTGCTAGTTGCAATCTCTAGTAGTAAATCCTAGTCAGGTTTTAAGTTGTATTAATTTACAGCTAACGATTACGTCGCAACTACGTGCGTTGATTAAACCGGTTAATTTGATTATTTGAAAAAATAATAAGAACCAATTATCTTTGGAAAACTTTGTGTTTTTGTAATATATCTATAAAAAATAATTTCTTTTAGTGATAAATCGTGAATTAATATTATTTTATTTATTTTAGCTAACTTCGTGATTAACCAGCAAATTACGTTCTAAATTACGAATATGCAACTAATCCAAAGACCACCCAAATCACGTCCACCAGAAATAAAAATAAATCTATGCTACACAAATACATTGGCACAGCTAATGGTCCTAGGGTGGGCTTATGCCCGGTACAAATTTTCTTTTTTTTACATTAAATAAGAAAATGACTGAATTATTAAATAAAATGCAGAATTTAAATGACTATAATATTTAGCCTAAAAATAAAATAATAAATAAAAAAAAACTAGGAGTCTCAGACTCGGTCCTTTTCCTCAAAATTCGGTTTATGCCTCAACGTCCGGTCGGACCGGTGCGTTTGCATTTCGCCGGGGCCCACAGACCGGTACGGTCGTCGCCCGAAAATCGGTTTAGAAATTCATTTTCGAAAGCCAGTTTTGAAATTAATAAAAATATAGTTTTGTAAAAATTGGGCAGCACTTCCTCTATTCCGGGATAAACCCAAAACTGGGAAGCGCGCCAACAAACACCTGCAAAATGTCCCAAACCAGGGAAAACCCATTTCCAACCAAAATGGTCCACAAAAATATCCACCAAAATTCCAACACCACAGAAATAATTCCCGAAAAGTCCGGGAATCCAATATCAACCAATTCACACCAACCCAGCAAGTAAAAACACAGGAAAATCAAACTAACGCAGCTAAACGAAAATTATAACGCAGCTACCCGGATTCCCGAGAGGGAACCGGGGAACCGATCTATCATCATCGACTCACGGGAGGGACGAACTACTCTGATTATCCAGAAATTACCCATGTCCGTTGGTCGGGGAGCCGCGGGACAGAACTCGGGAACGAAATTGGAAAGCAACGATCCACGGGAACCACGACCGAGAGTGCAGACAACGGAAACAGAACCCGTGGGAAGCACGGAAAACTCGCGGAAAGCAGCGGAGCTCGGGACAGAGCCGCTGGAGGCGGAGCCGAGGTGGATCGGACAGCGACGAAGGGGCGTCGGTGCCGGAGGGTGCGCACAGGGCGGTCAGCCTGGGGCACACCGAGAGGTACGGTCGCCGGACGGCGGGCGACGGTCAGCGCCGACCGGAAAGACCACGCGGGGCGGCGCCAAGGGCGCTGGAGGGAGGTCGGCGGCGGATCCCGCGGGGACAGCGCGGCCGGAGGGGCGCTGGGACGCGCGCACAGGTGGCACGGTGGTCGCCGAAACCGCGCGGCCAGGGGAAGACCGGCGAAGAGTTGCCGAGGCGCAGGGGCACGGGGCCAGAGGTCGCCGACGGCGTCGGGTGCGGGATCGGCCCGCTGGAGAGTCAGGAGCTAGGGCTCGCCGGGATCGGGGGTGGCGACGACGGGAAAGGGGCGCTCGGTCGGGAAAAGGCCGACGGGAGCTCGGGTCTTCGGGAAGGGGTTCTGGAGAAATGGGTTTGAGAAGAAGGGAAGTTGGGGGAGAGTAGGTGATGGGGGTGTTGATCTCTTCTCTGGAGAGAAATGAAGAGGGAGAGATGGAGATGGGTTTATATGGGATCTGTTCTTGGGGGTTACGGAAAGTGAAAGGAGGAGTCGGGAGGTTGGCGGCGGTGGCCGTTCGGAAACAGAGAGTCTGCCGTTCCTCTCAGAAAGAGAACGCGAGAGAGAGAGAGAGAGAATTAAAATGAGAAGTTAAAAGATTTATTAAGGAATGAATATTCCTTACTCAATGCTTGGGAACTGATCTGAGGGAAATAAAAGAGTTTTAAGAATAATTAAATTATCTTTTCTTTATAAAACTCAATAAATATTATATCCATTAATGATTTCGAAAAACATATTTGTTTGGATTAGGACTTGGGTTCGGAACTCGAAAATGGGTTCGGGTCTCAGATCCAGATGAGTCAAAATCAAAATTCCAGAAAATAATTCTTTATTTTCTAAAATATGGTTTTTCTTAATTAACAGATTTAATTTAATATTTAACCTAACCGGAAAGCAATATTTATTAGAAAAGTATAATTTTTGACAAAAATCTCCAGAATTAATTGTTTAACTAATTCAAAAATTTTATCTTTTTGAAATATAATTTTAATCTAAATATCATAATATTAATTAATTAGAAAATTATATGTTTCGATAAAATTTCCAGTTTTAATAATTTCTAAAAATACAAATTCTTAAATTAACAATTAATAATTTGCTATTAAAATCAAATAATAATTTTTTTTTCTGAAATTACAGGTTTCACAGAACATCTCCTAGATGAGTTAGAAGTAACTATCCGAAAATACTGGGAGACCAAGAAGGAGGACATTCACTCTTTAACTGTAGCTGAGATTGATCAACTAGAGCATGAAGCACAATCCCAACAGGCAGCTCTCGAAGCATTTCTTGCCTCTTCTACTGAAAAATTAGTAGAAAAGGGTGAAGAAATATTAGCGGCTCGTCGAAGAGTAGAGTTTTTAGAGAAAGATAAAGCGTCCAAGACTGAAGAACTGAAGAAATTGAAAGAGGAATTAGCTCGTCTTCAAGAGCGTATTGCTGTCATGGAAACAGAGCAAGCTAATGTTGCTACTGTTTATATCTTTGAAGCCGAACGTTGTGAGACTCTTCAGAAGGAACGAGAACAGATGCAGGCGGAACAGATTGAAGAAGTCAATCGTCGCCAGTCTGCCATCATTATTTTTGATGAACAGAATGTTAGAATTGTGGCAGCAGAAAGAGTTAGAAAGACTCATGAAGAGAAACTGAATGCTGTTCTAGATCGTATTAGAGAGCTGATAACTCCAAATAAGTGAATCTCTTTTATTTTCACTTTCACTTGTATTTCATGTTTTGATTCTGGAATGAATAAAAAATCCTTGATCTAATTTTTGGTTTTGCTGTTTTGATGATGATAGATTCATAGAAAATATGTTCAGAGGTAAATAATACATGACATATTTTAGTAGAATAGAATATACAAATAAACTTTGTAATTCTATCAAATGATATTAAACCAGAAATGATCTTAGTTTAATACTGATTGGAAAAAAAATAGAATTCAGACATAAAAATATCCTTGAACTCAATTTTTCATGATCTTTAGACTCGGAAATCAAAAGACTAGATGAATGAACGGGTTAACCGTCAGATTATAATGAACGGACGAACCGTCAGATAGATGAACGGAAGAACCGTCAGGTATTAATGAACGGACGAACCGTCAGATGAACGGATGAACCGTCAAGTATGAATCACTTTTCAAAACAGTCAATAGAAACCATATTGGAAGACAGAAGGTTGCAGTAGAAGTCACCGATACTTGTATCGAAATCCTAAGAGGTAGTACTGGAAGAATCAGATCTCTTATCTTCATCAGACTCGGGATCTTCATGAACAATATTGATAAAAAGAGTAGGAGCAATATAGCCCAATCCGTATTTTGTCCTTCCATATTTCAGAGGAGGAATACGAACAGGCATTTTTCTTCCTTTTCCACTATTGAGGCCAGCCCTGAAGTCGTAGCCCATATTTTTGATGATGTCTTTAGATTGCTGACTATAACGACGTAGTTGTAATCTTCCAGTATCATCATTTCTGTCATCATCTTCTAAATCAGAAGGACTTTGAGGCCCTTTGTAGAAGAATATTGGAATGTCTCCTGGCTTTCTGCTAGGAACTAGAAAGTATGAAGATTGTACAGGTTCTAGGGATACATCTGTATGAACAGTCTGTACAACTCCAATGGTTATTGTGTTCAAGTCATCTAACAAATATAAATAACTATGAACATAATTACCCACATCAGCGTACTGCAAAGATGGAGACTTTTCATTAAATGTAAAAGCAACAATATTTACATTAGGAGAAGGCTGAGCCTTAGAGATCTTAGCCAAGTCAATGACTAAAGGGGAAGAAGAAGAAGAATGAGAAGAAGCTTTGTTTCGATTAAGATCGATAACAAATGGCTCAGAAGAGGTGAGCTCCCTTGAAGCTTGAGATGGAAGAATAATCCGCCCTCCAACTGGAATTAGCAGAGTATCCTGTGAAGATACAGGAACTGTAGTACGCCCACTGACAGGAATGATCATTGTGTCTTGAGCAGACGACTGAGGTAACGGAGAGATCCGTCCATTCACCGGAATGATGAAAGAACCTTCTCCAGAGAGTTTGAGAGATTATTGCTGAATAGTTCGACCTTTAACAGAAATTATTAAGGTCTCACTTTGTGAATCCTCTTTCTCCATAGCTTGTATGACCCTTGTATACTCTTCTTTGTACATTCGGGAATCATTGAAATAAGCTTCAACCCCATGGAAGGGATTTATATCAGCAACTTCTTTTTGTACTCTTCCATTGCTATCAATGTATTTAAAACACTGATGAAGAGTAAAAGACACCACATTATTTTTATGAAGAAAGGGCCTCCCAAGAAGAAGATTATAGGATTCCACGATCTCAATCACATAGAAAGTGACTTTGGATCTGAAATCGCCTATCTGAAGCTTCAGATGAATCTTTCCCAAAGGCTCGCTTCGGCTTTGATTGAATCCCAGGATAGTAGTAACCGTCTTTGAGAGTTTGTGAAGAGGGATTTTTAGTTCATCCAATAGGCTCTTTGGCATTATGCTTATAGCAGACCCTGGATCAATAAGGATACGATCTATCTTCATCGTATCAATATAACCGGTATAGTAGAGAGGCCGATCATGTCGATTATCCTCCAGTAGCATGTCATCTTGTGTAAAGGTGATATTTGGGATAATCTCCAATACACTGTTGCAATGTAAGCAAGTGGCAGATTCTGTATCTGGCTTCTTCAATTGTGCAAGACAAGAGTCTGCTTGAAGAAGTGCTTCACTTAACGTCTTTCGAGTTTCTTTAGAAAGACGTAGAAGTTCAAAGAGGGACATTCTAGCTGGAGTATTAGCAAGTTGAGCTAGAATGTCGAAGTTGTAAGGCTTCTGAAGCCCAAGAGGAGAGGACTTCTTGATTGGTTTATCAAACCGAGCCTGTTGTTTGCCTTTCTCCAGAGCTGTAGACTTGGGAGGAACAGGTTCAACCGGTGTAGTTGAAGGAACAGGTGCAGTAGATGATTCTTCTTCAGGAGGAACATTAGAAGCATTTTTATCAGCTGGAGGGATATCAGAAGTATCCTCAGGATTCTTGGAATAATCCTTTAGATAAGGTTTCCCCGTTCGAGTAGCACTAACAAGTGCTTCTTCTTTATCTTTTGGCTCTGTGTCAGAGGTAGACCCAAGAGACGTCATATGACATGACTTAATCTTTCCAGCCATCTTGGACTTTCGAGAAGTAGTCTTTTGAGGAGAAGGCGATTCAAAATTTGCCACTAGATCAGGATGAATCCACATGATTTCTCCAGTTTCCAAAGTGATTGGCACTAATCCTTCAGATTGTGGAGGAGGAATATTCACTATTTCAAGAGTTGCCTTGGGAATAGGAACAATCCCACTTTCAAGGAGTTGAGGAGGGAAATCTCCGAATTGCATAGAGACAACATTGGAGGTGACGGTCTTCTCTTTTGGAGTAAGGGAGATAGCTCCAGATTTAATCATTTCTTGGATCTTTCCTTTCAGTACATAACATGTACGAATTGTGTGACCCAACATTCTGTGATATGGGCAGTATTTGGAATGATCTGTCTTACCAGCTTCATCAGGTTTCTTGATTTCAGGTAATTGTATTTTATTACCTTTCAGCAGACATTCAAAGATACCAAGGACATCGTCATCATCGAAAGAGTATTCTTCTTTTGGACGAGGTGTTCTTGGTTGTTGAGTTGTAGAAGTAGGAACAGTTGATGCATCTTTGCTCTGAAGATTAACTTCAAGAGTTTCTTTTCCTTTGCGAACATTGTTTTTATTGTTAGTACCTTGACCTGTTTCTTTGGGAGTCATCTGCACTCCTGAACCTTTGAAGGTTTCAGCACTAATTTCTGCAGCCTTGGCACTAACTATGAAAGAAGGCCAGTCTTGGAATTGGGTGGATCCTGTCCACATGCTGATGATAGGTAACAAGTTTGATTTGCATGTGTTGATGGTGACAGCATCAGGAGTTCCAAGAGGCATCTTCAGAGCTTCTCTTCGAAACCGTTCAATGTAATCCTCTGTAGTTTCATTATTTTTCTGCTTGATTCTAATAAGAGCAGACATAGTCATGTCATTGAGCCCTTCATAGAACCGTTCAAGAAACATCTGTTTGAAATCGACAAATGAGGTAATGCTCCCATCTGGGAGACTTCTATACCATTCATAAGCCGTTCCCTTGAGACATCCAACAAACACCCGAGTAAGGAGGGCGTCGCTTGGTTGCAATTGATCAGTCATCACTTCAAAGTGATTAATAAACTGACTTGGAGAAGTGGTTCCATCATAGAATGAGATAGTAGGAGACTTGTATTTAGGAGGATACGATACTTGCTTCCATTCTATCGGATAAGGTTGCTTGATGCCTAACCTTTGTAAACCATCTTTCTGTTTGAATGCTTCGAATTGAGTTTTGAGATTACTCAATTCTTTATTAACAACTCCGGAAGATTGTGGAGTTGTAACTTGTAGAGAATAGGTGGAAGGAGGAACATCATTGTAAGCACTACCCCCAGCTCCAGAGAGACTAGGATTTGGTTGAGCTGGTCCATGAGTATTGGATTGTACTGCTGGAGGAACTTGTACTGGACTTATATCAGTGTCAGTTGGTATGGCATCTGATATAGTCTGTCGATTCTGCAACTGAGCTGTCATGAGTTCATACATCGACTTCATAGTATCAGCCATAGACTTCATTTGCTGTTCCAAAGAAGCAATCCTTTGATCTTGGGGAGTCACCGAAGAGGAAGGTTCATTGTTCAATTCAGTATTCTCATCCACCATATATGTAGTAACTGTACAAGGGATTATTGATGAATTAGTGGATGTGGTATGCTCTGAATCACTGCTTCGTGCATCAAAGTCATTTATAGGAGAACTACCCCCAGTAGGAAGAGGTGGGAAGTTAGATTCTCCCAGAAATTCAGAATCATCTTCAGAGATCAAATTTCTTTGACTAGAAGCTAGGACTCTTACTTTGGTGTTTCTATATACTCCATCTGGACTATCAGCTCTACCCCCAGTATCCCGAGAGGTCATGTTGACAGAAGCAAACAAAGGCTCATCTTCATCAGGCATAGGTTCATACTGAATTCGATTGAAGACAGATTATCGTTTTGTTTGACATCTGCATTGCATTGTGACTCTTGGTTGGAAATCACATTCATGATCAACATGGTCATAAGCCATTGATTGACATTTGCATTGAATTATGACTCTTGGATAGAAGTCACATTCAGCATGGTCCTTTGACACAGAATCACTTCTTCTCTTCTGTTGAAGATATTCTCGTAAATCTGTTTGTGAAGATTGAGGAGTATATTTCCTGTTCTTGGGTTTTGATGGCTCTTGATCATATAGAGAATGATTAATATGAGCCACATAGTTTCTTGCATACTCTGCATCTGGATCTCTTATCCTTGTTTCCAACTGGTATGGTTTCTTATCACCAGAAGTGTTGAGTTTTGTTCTTAGATCAGTTGGAGGTAACACATTAGTTTTGGAAACATGGAGTTTTTCTTCCATTGATCTGGATATTTGCAGAGAAGGAAGAGTTGAACCATCCCTTTGATTAGGAGTTGGTAACAGACCTTCTTTTATGGACAGATTCTGTGCCCAATTCGAAGAAGTCATAGAAGAAGACACTAAAGAATGTTTCTTCTTAGACTCTTTCAAGTTTTGAGACAGAGAATGTCCAGAAGAAAGAGTAGTCAAAAGACCATCTTCTTTTCTTTGACTAACAAAATTGTCAGTCAAAGCTGTTCCTGAAGTAAAAACTACAGGAACAGAAGAAACAACTAAAGAGTTATTCCTTTTCGAAGGAACTTTGTGTGGAAGACCACCCCCAGTTCTAGTAGAACTTGGCAAAGAAGAAGAGATAGCTAAAGAGCTATTCTTCTTAGATGAAATACACGCTGAAACAGGCTTGGTTAAAGAACCAATGCTGTTAGCGTGACTTTTGACTTTGGAAGTACACGCTGGAATAGACTTGGCTAAGGAACCAGTGCTGTCAGCGTGACTTTTAACTTTGGAAATACACGCTGGAACAGATTTGGCTAAAGAACCAGTACTGTCAGCGTGACTTTTAATTTTAGAAACACACACTGGAACAGATTTGGCTAAAGAGCCAGTACTGTCAGCGTGATTTTTGGATGTGAGATTGCACACTGGAACAGATTTGGCTAAAGAGCCAGTACTGTCAGCGTGACTTTTGATTGCTGTCATCTTCGAACGCACAAGAGTGTGCGTGCTTGCAGTAGAGTTCTTGCCAGTGTTAGGAGTAGACACTGTGGCAGAGACTTCACCATTGGCTGCCAACTGATTCTTAGGGACATAGACAGAGTGTCCCTTCGACTTGGCAGTGATGATGGAGGCTGTAGTGGGCTTACCACTCTTAGCCCGCTGTATTTCTTTATAGGCGAGTTGATCGAATTTGATCGTCATCACCTTCTTCGTCGAGCCGATTGACGAAGTGTCGCATTGAGTTGTTGCCATCTCAGAAGAGGAGATGGTTTTCCCCAGCAGAGTCGCCAATTTGTTTTCCATAAATAAATTCCTTTATTTATTGTGTATCTGGGAAAATTACAACTGTGAAAATCTGATCTAGAAGACGATCACTTTATCCCTTGGACTATGCGAAGAAAAAAAGCTCTCAAAATTTTGACAGTAGATAACTATATCTCTGTACAATGAATGAGAAAAAGAACTCTATTTATAGAGTCAAAAATAAAACTGAAAAGATAACTGTCTTCACAGCCTGTGCTTAGTTGAAAATCACGCAGGATTTAACATACGTAAGGTTGTGAGAAGTTACTGGACGTGGCCTGTAACTGTTGGACACATGGCGATCATGCATGAGTCGTGTGCAAGTTACAGGACACGCAGGCGAGAGATCAGTGGCATGGCTGCCACGTACTCCAATTTGATGAAATCTACGCAGACTTGTTGAAGACGAAATCCACGCAAACTCGGTGTAGAAAGCTTCAAAATCCACGCAAACTTGGGGCAAGAAGCTTCAGAATCCACGCAGATTTGGTGAAAAAAACTTCAGAATCCACGCAGACTTGAGGAAGAAAACTTCAGAATCCACGCACGTTTGAGATGAAGATCTCACAAATACACGCAGACTTGAGATAGAACTGCCAGCTGTCTTGATTTGGCGTGTCTCGACTGACACAAAATCTCTGACAGTGATTGCTTTTGTCAGTCGCATTAAATGACAAGAAACTCTTTTAGTACGCCAACATGACGAAGGTTGAGTCTTGCTGAAAAAGATTTCGAAAATCACGCAATAGACGGCTGTGATCTCTCGAATTCTGTGCATACGTGGCATACGAAGAGACATTCTTCGACTGTTGTGCTGTCAGTCATAATTACTCTCTGTTAAATGATGAGCTGTCCCTCAGCGTGATTTGTAAATATTGTCTGGATCAACTGAGCGTGACTTTTGACTTTGCCCTGATCAACTCAGCGTGACTGTTAGACTTGTTCTGATCAACTTAGCGTGACTGTCATTTTTTAAAGGCCTACAATCATGTATTCCATGTATTCATATTTATCCATGTGCACTCATATGTTATTCATGTACACTCATGACCATATGAGCTCCATGTATACAGTAGTTGATATCCATGTGCAATAACATAACATGTATTGATCCTTGTGTATTGATTGGGGGCAGGGAGAGTGTAGTTGGTTATGTGATCATTATCCTCAGTAGGTATCCATGTGCACTCCATAGCTGTATCCATGTGCAACCCAGACCGTTTACATAACCAATTCATGCTCTGATTCACGTAGAAGGTTATATTTCTCTATTTATTATATTACATCTCATTTATAGTCTCTCTCTCTCTCTTGTTGATTTTCCTTTACGGCGATTCATGTATAGTTTTCTATAGCTTGCTTTATATGTCCATTCCTGCTATGAAATGTTGTGAGAGATATGTGCTCGTTCCGTCCTGACTGGGCATGTTGAAAATTTTACAGGTATTGATGAGGAGTACTGCCCTACTTATTATGGCATTGGCTTAGATGACACTGGCGACGTGGACCCTCAGGAGGATCCCACAGTCGCTGAGGACTTGCCTATAGTCTAGCTGAGACTTAGTACTTTATTTGTATTTCTGTTTGAGACTTTATGAGTTGTACTTTTGTACTTGAGATTTATTCTGGTGGTTTGCACCTAGACTTTTTATCTGTGACTCTCTCGAGATTCATTCTTCTATTCCATCTTAGTATTGTGATTGAGTTACTTATTATTTACTCTCCATTCGGAGTTTATTTTAGACTGTATTAGATACTGTGACTCAGGACAGCGTTCTACCGCCGACACTGCGGCGTAGGCTGGGCGTTCGTTACTTCTCGTGTCCTTACACTGGGTGCGGATCGTGACACGTTTTTAGTGGTGGCCCATGCAGGTCCCCAATCACAACTAGTGTGATTCGTAGTGGTACTCGAACTAGAGTATCATTACAGCCTGCAATAGGATATAGGATATAAGTTAAGGTACTCAATCACATTAGGAAAAATTCTTATCAATTCTTGCTGTTAATTGTCTCCTTTTGAAAACAACTGTCCTTCTTTGATAAATTCGCTTCTTTTCAGTAATTGATTCCTTGTTTGATCTGTCTTCAGGATGGTGGAGACACGATCGCAGCGCTCTGGTCACAGGGACACCACTGAGAGGTCGGCTACTTCTCGTCCGACTGTCACGCCCCAGAACCAGAATACCGGAGAGCGGGGGCAGACATAGCCAGCTATGCAATCCCAAAGTACGTTAATACTCTAAATCACGTATAAGCTGTCAAGACATGGGGTTACTCTACAAGCCATCAGTCAATCCTAAGGTTTAACAATCCTAGGTATCTCAATCACATGCAATTATACAAGAGCAAGGGCACGATCATCATACATACAATAGTAAGGCGTCCCGAACCATATATACATGACTGATCATGAAGCCAGTACTACCGAACTGATGACGAACTAGAGTATTAGTCGTACATGATAAGGACTAGCTATAGTCTAGAATACACATATCATGTTTATGCCCGTAGGCTACAATATCAAGGAAAATACCAAAACACGAGCTAAACACGTGATCGGGGCTAAAACGTTACAAGAGGAGAATTTACATATCAGTGGAAGGATGAAGAAGAAACCCACTGAGGCACTCTGGTGCTCACCGTCGAGTAGATGGTGCGGTAGATCCTTCGGACTCTTCTATCGGAACCTGGACATGCAAAACCAGTGGGGTCAGACCCCAAATAGCAAGTACCACAAAGGAGGCCGAACTATGAACTTAAAACTAGCAATCATAGGCAATAAACAGGGAGAGAAAGCAATAAGTAAAGGAGGATCAAGATTCGTGCAGTACCAATGCACTTATCTCGAACATAGGAAGATAGTAAGTAAATCATCATTTGACCTAAGGTAAACTGGAGAACATGATAAATAAATAGAGCTAGGCAATATACGAAGAGAGGACGAAGGTACTGTTCCGGAAGCCAGGTTACAACCCATAAACCAAACAAGGACTGGGATTATAACCCTTCGTCTGAACAGACCTTGGTCTCTGATCATTTATTGCTAGAGGTGACAATCATTAAGTGACAATCAGAGAGTGACAATACAGAGTATAATACATTAGAGTGACAATCCTTGCAACCATTATCCTGGAATAATTTGGAACTGGATCTAGACAAGACTTAGACTGGAAAGGTGATATACGATGAGATAGCCATGGGACTATTCAGATAACCAGGTTACAACCCGTAAACCAAACAAGGACCGGGATTGTAACCCTTCGTCTGAATGGAACTTGGTTTCTTCCACCATTTATCGGCAAGATAAAATAAGAAATCAGGACATGTAACAATCATGTACAAGATCAAGACAAGACTAGACAGACTGAACTCCATCCAACAATTACTTTAACATCTACAAATACACTAAACCTTAGTTAGCTTGCTTCTGTCTTTTATCTGCTTTCGAAAATGTACTCAAACGACATGATGGTTCCATTAGTTACAATTATATTATTTGTGAATATCGATCTTACCAGATGGCACCCATGACCCGAGGAGCGGCACATCGTTTGAGGAAAATACTGAATGCTGAGGTGGCTCCTCCTACTGTTAAGGAGGAAGTGGCACCGGTAGCTAGTGAGACCGGGAGTTCTATTCATCCAGCACCGGTAGCTAGTGAGACCGGGAGTTCTATTCATGTAGCACTTGCAAGAGACTATATCTCTTCTAACGCCGTCGATCCCACTTATTCGAGGTGGTTGCGTGATCGTATCACTGAGCGTTTGCGTGAGCTGCGTGGTTCTCATTAGCTAGGACTCACTTATTTGTATTGGACTATTTGTATTGGACTACATATATGAATTAGTATTGTGTCAATCTCTGGATTATATTGGACTACGACATGGTGATCAGGACATAGTCCCTGCAGCCATTCGACTGGCGAGGCAAAAACTATGTAGCCGTAGATGAAGTTGACTGTCCTCCGACCCTCATCCCTCGGCAATGATGATACGAAAACCAACCGGAGAGAATACTCTGAGAGATCCATCTGAGTAGGACGTATACTCTGAGAGATCACCTTTACAAGAATGATATCAGTAGTAGGATTGAGTGTTGGAGGAGATACTATCAGAGTATATGTCCTACTCAGATGGGTCTCTCACCGTTACTATTTTTTTCTGACAGCATGGTGGATGTGCTCCGTCAACAGATTCTTGCTCCGAGCCAAAACTTTGCCCCGGAGCTCAAGTGGACATCCTTCGTGTAGAGCTCGAACGAGAGGTTCCTGACAGCATGGTGGTCTCCTTTGTCAAAGGTTTCTTGCTCGTCCCATAGCATGGTGGTCTCCGAACCAATTGTGGGACGAGCAAGAATCCTTTGACAAAGGAGACCACCATGCTGTCAGGAACCTTTCGCTCGAGCTCTACACGAAGGATGTCCACTTGAGCTCCGGGGCAAAGTTTTGGCTCGGAGCAAGAATCTGTTGACGGAGCACATCCACCATACTGTCAGAAAAAAATAGTAACGGTGAGAGACCCATCTGAGTAGGACGTATACTCTGATAGTATCTCCTCCAACACTCAATCCCACTACTGATATCATTCTTGTAAAGGTGATCTCTCAGAGTATACGTCCTACTCAGATGGATCTTTCAGAGTATCCTCTCCGGTTGGGTTGTGTTTTGAGCCATCCGTTCTCACACTTAAAAATATATGAATTAGAACTGTGTGTCAATCTTTGTTTTTATATTTTCGGCGAACCCAGGGATTGGATTCTGTATTTTATATTTTGGATTCTGTATTTTGGCTCCAGCTCCAGCTCCATTTGTATTAATCTACGGTACGACATGGTGATCAGGACATAGTCCCTGCAGCCATTCGACTGGCGAGGCAGAAACTATGTAGCCGTAGATAAAGTTGACTGTCCTTCGACCCTCATCCCTCGGCAATGATGATACGACAACCGATCACTATATCTTATATAGTAGTAGATGATATTTTAGTATTACATTATGTGAGTTCGTCTTGATTCTGTTACATTCTTCAGATACTAGATTCGATAAGAACGTATACTACACCATATGTACAAAACATAGATGATTCACACTAATGTATGCTAGAATGAATTTTGGGTTGTGTTCTGAGCCATCCGTTCTCACACTTAAAACACATTTGAATTAGAACTGTGTGTCAAGCTTTGTTTTTGTATTTTCGGTGAACCCAGGGATTGGATTCTGTATTTTGTATTTTAGATTCTGTTTTTTTGGCTCCAGCTCCAGCTCCATTTGCATTAATCTACGGTACGACATGGTGATCAGGACATAGTCCCTGCAGCCATTCGACTGGCGAGGCAGAAACTATATAGCCGTAGATAAAGTTGACTGTCCTCCGACCCTCATCCCTCGGCAATGATGATACGACAACCTATCACTATATCTTATATAGTAGTAGATGATGTTTTAGTATTACATTATGTGAGTTCATCTTGATTCTGTTACATTCTTCAGATACTAGATACTAGATTCGATAAGAACGTATACTACACCATATGTACAGAACATAGATGATTCACACTAATGTATGCTAGAATAAATTTTGGGTTGTGTTCTGAGCCATCCGTTCTCACACTTAAAACACATATGAATTAGAACTGTGTGTCAATCTTTGTTTTTGTATTTTCGGCGAACCCAGGGTTGGATTCTGTATTTTGTATTTTGGATTCTGTATTTTGGCTCCAGCTCCAGCTCCATTTGTATTAATCTACGGTACGACATGGTGATCAGGACATAGTCCCTGCAGCCATTCGACTGGCGAGTCAGAAACTATGTAGCCGTAGATAAAGTTGACTGTCCTTCGACCCTCATCCCTCGGCAATGATGATACGACAACCTATCACAATATCTTATATAGTAGTAGATGATGTTTTAGTATTACATTATGTGAGTTCATCTTGATTCTGTTATATCCTTCTGATACTAGATTCGATAAAAACATATACTACACTATATGTACATAACATAGATGATTCACACTAATGTATGCTAGAATGAATTATGAAAGATTTCCAGTTACATCCGGTTATTGGTGAGTACATGATTACATAGTAATTCTGTTAGTCTTGTGATACAGATTTTTACTCTCTCATGCTACCAACGTCACAACTTTTCCAGTGCTGCTCCCTCTAATGATGATGAACGCAAAAATCAAAGACCCCCTCTCCTTTCTCACTCTTCACAGTTCTCACAACAGGAAGGTTCAGTGCTTTCTAGTTCTCTTCCATCCATGCTCTGGACCCATCTGCTCCTCCCTACTTTCCTTCTTCTTATTTGACTCTCTCAACCACATATGATATCCAGCTCAAGTGTAGAGTCGGGAGAGAAGAAGTAGGCAGGAAGAGGAGGGGGAACCAGTACAGCCGGTGGCATGACCTGGAGGAAGTACAGAGGTTTTGCTGGAGGTGTTGGCGATTTTTCCAGGATGGTGTTGAGGAGCAAGTATAGAGTCGGCCGAAGGAGCTACACTTGCTCCTCAACACCATCCTGGAAAAATTGCCAACACCTCCAGCAGAACCTTTGTACTTCCTCCAGGTCATGCCGCCGGCTGTGCTGGTTCTCCCTCCTTTTCCTGCCCACTTCTTCTCTCTCGACCCTACACTTGAGCTGGATATCATATGTGGCTGAGAGAGTCAATAAGAAGAAGGGAAGTAGGGAGGAGCTGATGGGTCCAGAGCCATGGTGGATGAGAGGAGAAGGCTCCCAAGACTCCCCGAGGTGGATATCATATGTGGATAAAAATTTCGATAAACTTCTTTTTTTTTATAATTTGAGTAAATTTCTTTACCCTATATAAAAATTTCTGTTGTCAGAGAGATGGCTCCCAAGACTCCCCGAGGTGGTACTGCTAGCCGAGGAAGGGGCCGAGGCAAGAAACCCTTGGAGGTTGACACGGAAGAAGTCCCCGTCATCAAACAAGAGCCGGTGACTGTTAAGGAGGAGGTGTTACCAAAGGTCGAGGTCAAGGAAGAACCGATGACCATCAGAAAAGAAATTGCTCCCAAGGTTGAAGTTAAGGAGGAGCCACCGTCAGAGAGTAGTAGCATCGGGACCGACCCTCCTGTCCCTACAGAAGACCTCAACCAGATTGAGCCTTCGTATGCAAACTGGCTGATAGAATGGTACATGCCTCAACGCAACTATGATCCTTGGCTGTGAGGATTCATCGTCTGACTTGCGGTCTTTTCTGAGGCATTGTGTTGGATTGTTTATGTTTGGATATTTTGCAAAGTGGTTGATAGAATGGTACATGTCTCAACGCAACCAGATTGAGCCTTCGTATTTGTATTGGGTTGTTTATGTTTGGATATTTTGCTATGTATGTTGGGATAGTGTGTTAGATATTGTCACGACCCGTACCCTTATGAGGGGCACGAGCACGTGGGTACGTCCAGCCTACGCCGCAGTATCGGCGGTAGAACGCTGTATATAATGTCTGTAAATACTACGACTAACAATATAAAGGTACCTGTACAGTATATACTCTCCGAATGGAGGTAACATAGCAATACAGTCTCAATCACAGAATAAAACTAAGGTAGATAGCACAGAAGGAAATATATGATAGATGAAAAGGAAATAAGTCCAAGATTCAACACAAGTCCAGATATATACAACATCACAGGGTCTCAAAATATAACATAGAAAGCTACAGTCTGATAATACTAGCTGGATCGCAGTCCAGGCAACCCAACTAAGCTACACTACTCCGGGAGTACAAAATCTAGTGGCTCTACTATCAGGCCACGGTCCTGGACTACTCCATCTAGCTCGAGCCCATAATAGGTCGAGCAGTCCGACTCAGAATCATCTGTAATATATCATAACAGTATCCTGTCAGGAAAATGAGCAAGTACAAGCACTAACAGCAGTTCCATGTGAATTGATAAATTCTATAAGAGACAATATAATAAAATACAAGACAAAGATATATGAAGACTTGGGAACCGTTCGGAAGCTGAGTTACAACCCTTAAACCAAACAAGGACCGGGGTTGTAACCCTTCTCCCGAGCAGAACTTAGTCTCCAATCAAGGTACATCATAGAGGCATGTAGAATATGTGAGTAACTGTATATCATAGCATGGTGAGAAAGTACTAAATGTAGAACAGAGCAGGATATATGATAAAATAAAGTAAATATAAAATGTGCCTTGAATATTATAGCATAATGTGATCGGTATGGGTCAAGATCAGGCTTCCAGCCGACCAGCTATAAGTACGTGGACTCGGCCCGGCCGGGATGGCAAGCTATGGAGCAAGTAGTAGCACAGGTCAGGCTATACCCATCGTGAGGTGAGGGTATAGCTATGATACAAGTAGTAAATTAAGGTGGGCATTGATCATACTATCTATAAAATTTCCCATTCCCCGAATAGTATACGGATCCAGACATAGCACGTCATGATGCGGGATTCCCCAAGAGGGAAGCAAATCCTCTTCAGGAATCAGCGTCAATACAAGTACAAGAATCAAGGCCAAGCAAGTACCAGTATCCCAAGAAATCCAGGAATGATATCTCATGACAGGAATCCGACAATACTAGTCCGTGCACTATCATGACTGGGAATCAAATAAGACACTACGACTGAATCGAATATAGCAGATATCAAGACAATGAAAACTATCAGTGAATGTACTCGCCTGCTGTCCTGAGCTGTAGGGTATATCAATGCTTAGAGTGGTAATCAGAAACCTAAAGATGAGATATTTCATGTTAATTTAGGTTTAACAGAGTTAAGAATGATTTATAATGAATGATATAAAATCTAGGTCAAACTAGGTCTCACTGAGTCACACTAAGTCATGTCAAGTCAATCTAGATCAAATCAAGTTATATCAAGTCAATCGAAGTCAGACTAAGTCAGCTCTAGGTCATACCAGTTATCGCAAGTCAAAACAAGTCAAGGCAAATCAAACGGGGTCAAGAGTTGGCTTACAGTTGACTTTTAGTCAACTGGTCAACTCTGATCAACTCTAGGTCAACTCTAGGTCAAACAGGTCAAGTATTGACCAACAGTTGACTTTTGGTCAACTGGTCAACTCTGGTTTAGATTTGGTCAAAATTAGACAAAGTGTTGATGTAATGACCATTGTTCGTATTACGTATTTTGCTATACGTGTATGTATTTAGACCCGTATTTGTATGCCTTATTTTGGTTCGGCCCGACTTGACTTGGTTCGGCTTGGTTTTGCATGGTTCGGTTTTGTGTGGACCAAACCACTCCCACCTACCACTTTCATTAAATATCCCACCTACCACCACCCTCTTCATTAAATATTCCACTAACATTTCTCTCTCTTCATTACTTCTTCTTCTCCACTATTACTTCTTCAACCACCAGGAAAGAAAGAGAGAGGGAGAGCTTAGGCAAGTGCACCTTGCTTCATGGAGGAAGTCCATTTTTATTGTTCTATTTTTTTTCTCATGTGTTTCTAACCCACTTTAGTACTTAGTATTTTTTATTTCCATGGTTAAATTCTCGTAAATCTAGTTTTGTGGTATTTTCGATTTCCAGGAGTTTTGAGTTATCAAACTTGCATACTTTGCTAGTTTATGGTCCCATGTTACAGAGAATTTTGTTTGGTCCAAATTTGACCTACGGAAAATTGCTGAGCCGCATGGGCATTTTTAGCACTTGGTCGCATGCAATTGCCAAGTGAGCCGCATATGCATTATTTAATGCATGTGCTAGCAAGCTTGCTTGTATGCTAATTATTAAGGCATGTGTTCTTTAAATGCTTTATTTAATGCGTGGGTTAGCAAGCTTTGCTTGTATGCACACGTACAGTAGCGAGCCGCATAGGCATTATATTTTATTGCATATTAGAAAGCATGTCCAGCCGCATGGATTAGCTAACAAATGCATTAAGCATTAGCAAGCATAAAACAAAATGCATTAGTATTAATGCATCAATACATGTGCATCAGCACATGCATTATTATTTTAATGCATTAGCATTTATTGCATTACTTATTTGCATTATTCATTTTTTTGCATGGCATTAGCAAGTTGGCCGCATGGGATATAGCTGACCGCATGGCCTTTTAGCATGGCCGCATTAAATATGCTCTAATATAAGCTTTTGCTGGCACTTGCTAGTCACTTGGTCGCATAAGAATGCATGACCAAACACTTTACATGCATTGAATTAATGCATGCATGCTTATACAAAGTCACTCAGCCGCATACGTAAATAGTAAAATTAAATAGTGCATGCAAGGCAGGCATGCTAACATATTTAGTCATAGCCGCATAAGCATTGCTAATGCATCAAATTAGCATAAGCATTATATAATGCATGTGAGCCGCAGGAAGGCTGAAGGCATTATTTTAATATAATAGCTGAGAGCATCAGCTGAAAGCAATAGCTTTAACAAATGCTAAAGCATTATTTTAATGCCTTGGCTTAAACAAATGCTAAAGCATTATTTTAATGCCTTGGCTGAAGCAAATGCTTAAGCATTATTTTGATACATTAGTTATTCAAGCATTAGCTAAAGCATTACTTAATGCATTAATACATTAACTTAAGCATTTTGCTTGGCCATTTTGCCAGCCGCATGCAAACAATTAATTGCTTAGCCGCATATGGCCAAGTGACTGCTGGCCGTATGGAAATTTTTCTGAGCCGCATGAGTCCCCCCTAACCTTTGCCCCTTCTAATATTTAATTAATAAATGTGTACTTGTACTAAATTAATTGTTTCCTGACACGATGGTGACCCGTTGTGGTGCACTTTTGTCATGACATGATAGAGGTCCGACGCGGCGCACTCCTGATAATGAACATGACATGACAAGATTGGATGGCCTAGACACCGTGGTGATTGTGTTTGTACAATTGAACCGATAGTGTTTGCATCATGTCTAGGACGGGAATCCCTGAGTACCACGGTCAGGGGTACCTACTGTAAATGGCTAAGGCTAATAACTAGAATAATTCAGTAGTCATGAGAGATTTTTCCCAGCTAGAGGCGATCCCGTTATCCCGGCCACCATTGTGGGACTTGCAGCCTGCCGACGAGTAGGGCACAAGTCTAAATTCACTGATATATGGAAAACAAATGATGTACTGCTTAATGAACCCAAGTCGCCTGGATAACCTGGATTAGCTGCAGGGCTTGTGGCTGGAGGAACATCTCACTGCATGTTGTGATAACCTTAGTTAGCTAATGTAGAAAGCCGTAGCCACTGATTGGCCGGGAACGATTGTATGGTATGGTTTTCAGTGCTCGATTATTGAAAGCTTGACCGCATGATTGTCACTTTTAACAATAAATATCAGAGGCTAAGTTCTGTTCAGGCGAAGGGTTACAACCCCGGTCCTTGTTTGGTTTAAGGGTTGTAACCTGGCTCCCGGAGCAGTTTTGAGTCCTCTCTTCGTTTATTGTCTTATTGCTCCCAACGTCACGCTTGTAATGTTTTACCTTATCAAAAATATTTGGAGACGGAGTTCTATTCAGGTGAAGGGTTACAACCCCGGTCCTTGTTTGGTTTAAGGGTTGTGACTTGGCTACTTGAATGGTTCCCTCGTACTCCATTACGACTATTGTCATTCTTTACTATCAGTTCATTTAACTGCTTTAAATATATTTTCTGATGTGTTGGTTTTAGTTCTTAAGTGAAGCCTCCTTTGTGGCACTTGCTCTTTCTGGGATCTGACCCAGCTGGTTTTGTGTGGCCAAATTTCGGAGCAACCTCAGAGGATCTACCGTACTTCCAGTCCGATGGTGACCATCAGGCATGACCAGGACAACGAGTGGGTTTATTTTTGCTCTCCCACTCTATTGTAAAAATTTCATTTTGAGGCATTTAGCCGGCGAGCACCTGTTAGCTCGTATTGCGTACTTTGTTATTGTCTGCCTACGGGCTGTAACATGATTGACAGATCCTAGGGTTGATCATGTATGACTAAACTCTTGCTAGTCCTCCCATTTTGTAACGACTAGCTTCATGATCAGCTGGATATGTAATATTTGGGATGCCTTACTATTGTATATTTGGTGATCTTACATCTTGTAACTTTACTCGCTTGCTTGAGATTGAGACAATTAGGCTTGTTATTGACCATAGGAGACTGGCGGATTGTAGTTAAACCTCATATATCCAGACAGCCGTGACCGTATAGTGGGATGGATTCTATTTCATTATACGTAGCTGGCTATGTATGCCCCCGCTCTCTAGTATTCTGGTTCTGGGGCGTTACATAGGTTTAAGTGGTGGCCCATAGCAGGTCTTGTAAATCAAGATATGTGAGGGTTTACTGAATATATGTCTTAATCAGCACTCGTCCTTGATCTCTGTCCGTATCTCCTAATCCCTGAGATTCTTGACCTGATCACATGCTTGTATCGTTGATCTGTATTGGTCCTTCCTTATTGTTCCCTATGTCGTCTTCTTCAGTGGCATTGTTCCTGGACCTGTCAATCAGCAAGGCGAAGCGCTTCCCATGGACCAGCAGCAACAAGAAGACCTGGCCCAGCAATCAGGAGCAGCCTTCCGGGCCATGCCTTCCGGAGATCCAGAACCCTCGGTGCAGTCAGCCCCGCCCGCGAGGCAGGATGATGGAGCCTTGGTTGGAATTATCAGGGAGCTGCTTGCATCGTAGGACCGTCGAGGAGATGCCTTGCATCAGGCAGTGGCAGATGCTCTGGGAAGAGGTGGACATCATGGGAGCAGTGCAGCGAACAGTTTCAAGCGCCTGAATCCTCCATTCTTTGATGGCAGCGAAGACGCTATCGCTGCTGATGCGTGGCTTCAGGACACAGAGGTGATATTGGAAGCAGCGAAGACCCTGAAAGATGAGAAGGTGGCCATAGTGCGCCTGCAGTTATTGGATCTGGCCCGCAGCTGGTGGACGGCTCAGGCCGTTGGACTAGTGGCGCCTATTGCCTGGGCAGTATTCCGAGAGAGGTTCCGGACCAAGTACTTCGATGCGGTGGCTCGGTACGATCTACAGACCAAGTTCACCAATTTGAAGCAGATGGGCAGGACGGTCGATGGGTATGCGGCCGAGTTTTCTAGGCTTAGTCGGTTTGCTCCCACCTTGGTGGCGACCGAGTTTGATAGAGCCCAACGGTTTCAACTGGGACTCCACCTGGAGATTTTGCTGGCGGTGGAGCAGTTCGAGCATCAGACTTTTGATGCAGTATTAAGGGCAGCTAGGAGGCATGAGTATACCTCCCAGAGGATTGTGGACAGGACCGGAGGTCGAAAGCGATCTCACGGCCAGATAAATCAGTCATCAGCCCCAGCCCCGGCAGCCAGGGCTTTGACCATTGGAGCTCCGAGAAGGGCAGCTTTAGTTACGTCGGTTCAGCATTCAACTCCGACGTATCCTCAGCAGCAGAAGCAGAAGCAGTCTTCGCCCATGGGCTGCTCTTATTGTGGGAAGCCTGGGCATGTTGTTTCAGAGTGTCGCAAGGCACGAGGATTGTGTTTGCTTTGTGGAGCACCGGACCACAAGGTAGGGTCCTGCCCGTTCAGGACTGACTCATCACCAGCCAGGACCAGTTCATCAGTGAGGGGACCAGCTCCAGTATCAGTCCAGCAGCAGTTTCCATCCCCGAGGTCGTTGCCGACGCAGACCCAGGCTTTTCATCAGCAAAGGCCTCAGCAGTTTGCCCAGGCGTAAGCCCAGAATAGGCAGCGAGGATTCCAGCAGAGAGGGCTGGCACCCAGAGGACATGGTCAAGTGTTGGCTTTGACCATAGGAGAAGAATGAGTGGCACAAGGTGAGGTAGTGGCAGGTACTATTCTCGTCAACACTTTTCCGGCTTTAGTATTATTTGATTCTGGTGCATCGCATTCATTTATGTCTGCACGATTCAGCGACACGGATAGGACTGGAGCCTGAGTCATTATCAGTAAGGCTCAATATACTTACTGGTAATGGTCTTGTGGGAGTAGATAGAGTATTTTCCTCATGTCGGGTCGTGGTTAGCAGTAGAGAGTTTCCCGCTAGGCTGATAGAATTTCCGATGGCCGATTATGATGTGGTCTTAGGGATGGATTGGTTGAGAGAACAGTATGCTAGGATAGACTGCTATATTGGCAGAGTTATTTTTAGCATTCCAGGCGAGCCGGAATTTTCCTTTTCTCGAGGCGAAGTTGAACCTTCTCCTCCAGTATTGCGGATGGCCGTAGCCGCAGTGCAGTTACCCCGGATAGTCGAGGAAATTTCCAGATGTTTTCTCCGGAAGAGCTTTCCAGGGATGTCGCCAGAGCGAAAGATCGAGTTTACTATCGACTTGATCCCCGGGACAGCACCAGTGTCAGAGAGAGTCTACAGGATGGCACCGTCAGAATTGGCGATATTGTATAAGATGATTGAAGAACTCCGGACCAAGGGATTCATTCATGCCAGTGGATCGCCTTGGGGAGCCCCAATGCTTCTTGTGAAAAAGAAGGATGGTATGTCTAGATTATGTGTTGACTATCGTACCTTGAACTCAGTGACAATCAAGTACAGATATCCTCTCCCAAGGATAGACGACTTGTTTGATCAACTCAGAGGAGCGGCAGTATTCTCGAAGATTAATTTGCGGTCGGGATACCACCAGATCAGAGTCAGAGAGCAGGACATCCGAAGACAGCTTTCGAATCTAGATATGGGCATTGGGAGTTCCTTGTTATGTCCTTTGGAGCAACCAATGCGCCGGCTGTATTCATGGACCTCATGAATCGTATCTTCATGCCTTATTTGGATCAGTTCGTGATCGTGTTCATAGACGATATCCTGGTCTACAGCAAGAGTGAAGCGGAGCATGAGCAGCATCTCAGAGTGGTCCTCTAGATTCTTCGAGAGCACCAGTTGTATGCCAAGTTCAGTAAATATGAGTTCTGGCTCGATCGTATTTCATACTTGGGTCATATAATTACCAGAGGGGGAGTTGAAGTGGATCCCCAGAAGATAGTGGCTATCGAAACCTGGCCAGTGCCCCGCATAGTTACAGAAGTTCGTAGTTTTCTTGGATTAGCCGGCTATTACCGGAGATTTGTTTCGGACTTTGCTCGAATTTTAGCACCACTGACGCAGTTGACCCGCAAGGATGTACAATTTTCTTGGACAGCAGAATGTCAGAAATCTTTTGAGAAGCTGAAGCGAGGCTTGATGACGGCATCCATTCTCACACTTCTCGATAGGACCGGAGGATTTTCAGTGTACTATGACGCTTCAGACAAGGGTTTAGGATGTATTTTGATGCAGCACGGGAAGGTAATAGCTTATGCGTCACGTCAACTTCGTGATCATGAGAGAAATTACCCAACCATGATTTAGAGCTGGCAGCTGTAGTATTTGCACTTAAGTTTTGGAGACATTACCTGTATGGAGATAGGGTGGAGATTTTAACCGACCACAAGAGCCTGAAGTATATTTTCACCCAGAAGGACCTTAATATGCGTCAGAGAAGATGGCTAGAGCTACTTGTGGATTATGATGTCAACCTGCAGTATCACCCTGGGAAGGCCAACGTTGTGGCAGATGCATTGAGCAGGAGAGCCGGAGTTTACCTTCTAACAGTACAACCAGAATTGTTAGCAGATATTCGGAAGATAGGTATAGAAGTTGTCCTTCCTACCAACGTGGCATTGATGGCCAGCATGCAAGTACAGTCCAGTATAGTTGAGAGGATCAAGATAGCTCAGTCCTCCGATTCTAAGCTTCAGCGGCTTAGAGCAGGGTGTGAAGCAGGACGACGACCAGAATTATGCATTCATGAAGATGGTACACTTCGACATGGTAAGCGTCTTTGTGTACCCAGTGGAGATATAAGACAAGAGGTCATGGCGGAAGCTCACAGTTCTCAGTATTCGATTCATCCCGGTGGCACGAAGATGAACCGTGATATCCGTCAGTACTTCTGGTGGAATGGCATGAAGAGGGAGATAGCTCGGTTTGTCTCTCGGTGTTTGGTTTGCCAACAAGTCAAGGCTGAACACCAGAGACCAGCTGAACTTCTTCAGCCCTTGCCGATTCCAGAATAGAAGTGGAAACATATAACCATGGATTTTATGACTGGATTACCTAGATCCCCAGCCGGTAGAGATGCTATTTGGGTTATAGTTGACAGGCTCACGAAGGTGGCCCACTTTCTCCCGTTCAGAGTGGGTCAATCGACAGCTCAGCTAGCAGAGATGTATCTTTGACAGATTGTCAGATTCCACGGTGTACCAGTTAGCATCACCTCGGACCGGGATTCAAGATTTACGTCACACTTTTGGCGTAGCTTACAAGAGAGTTTGGGAACTCACCTCCAGTTTAGCTCAGCTTATCACCCACAGACAGATGGTCAGTCGGAACGCACGATCCAGACTCTTGAGGATATGTTAAGATCTTGTACACTCGACTTCGGTGGTTCGTGGGAAGATCACCTGCACCTGGTAGAGTTCTCGTACAACAACAGTTTTTAAGCCAGTATCCAGATGGCTCAGTTCGAGGCACTGTATGGTAGGAAGTGCAGATCCCCACTAGCCTGGGACGATGTGGGAGAAAGGCAGATGCTTGGTCCAGAGATGATCGCTCAGACAGTTGAGGTGGTCAGGAGAGTCAGAGATTATCTTCGCGTTGCATAAGATCGTCAGCGCCATTGGGCCGATTCTCATCGGCGTCCCCTTAAATTTTCTGTCGACGACCATGTATTCCTGAGGATCTCGCCTAACCGTAGCGTCATTCGTTTCGGCGTACGGGGAAAGCTTAGTCCTAGGTATATAGGGCCGTTTGATATTCTGGAGCGAGTAGGAGACGTGTCATATCGTCTCGCTCTTCCGCCGTCTCTGAGTGAGGTGCATGACGTGTTTATGTATCCCAACTACGACGGTATATCCCAGACCCGAGTCATATCCTGAATCATTCGGAATTGGTTGTTGGTACCAACCTTTCATATGAGGAGAGGCCCGTATCCATATTGGACCAAAGGGAGAAGATACTCAAGAACAAGACTATCAAGTTAGTCCGTGTTGCTTGGGGTCATCACTCTTTGGGAGAGTCAACGTGGGAGCGTGATGATGATATCCGATCGCGATATCCTGACCTGTTTGACTCGTGAGGTATAATATCTTTTCTATGCCTCATGTCTTCGATTTCTTGCTTGTACGAATAATTGCTTGATTGCTTGGCTAGTACAGCTTGCCTGTGAGTAGTATAGCTTGTCCTTGCATCTCTAGCCACTGATTAAATTTCGAGGACGGAATTCTTTTAAGGTGGGTAGAGTTGTAATGACCATTGTTTGTATTCCGTATTTTGGTATACGTGTACGTATTTAGACCCGTATTTGTATGCCTCATTTTGGTTCTGCCCGATTTGACTTGGTTCGGCTTGGTTTTGCATGGTTCGGTTTTGTGTGGACCAAACCATTCCTACCTACCACTTTCATTAAATATCCCACCTACCACCACCCTCTTCATTAAATATCCCACTAACATTTCTCTCTCTTCATTACTTCATCTTCTCCACCATTACTTCTTCAACCACCAGGAAAGAAAGAGAGAGGGAGAGCTTAGGCAAGTGCACCTTGCTTCATGGAGGAAGTCCATTTTTATTGTTCCATTGTTTTTCTCATGTATTTCTAACCCACTTTAGTACTTAGCATTTTTCATTTCCATGGTTAAATTCTTGTAAATCTAGTTTTGTGGTATTTTCGGTTTTCAGGAGTTTTGAGTTATCAAACTTGCATACTTTGCTAGTTGATGGTCCCATGTTACAGAGAATTTCGTTTGGTCCAAATTTGACCTACGGAAAATTGCTGAGCCGCATGGGCATTTTTAGCACTTAGCCGCATGCAATTGCCAAGTGAGCCGCATATACATTTTTAATGCATGTGCTGGCAAGCTTGCTTGCATGCTAATTATTAAGGCATGTGTTCTTTAAATGCTTTATTTAATGCGTGGGTTAGCAAGCTTTGCTTGCATGCACACGTACAGTAGCGAGCCGCATAGGCATTATATTTTATTGTATATTAGAAAGCATGTCCAGCCGCATGTATTAGCTAACAAATGCATTAAGCATTAGCAAGCATAAAACAAAATGCATTAGTATTAATGCATCAATACATGTGCATCAGCACATGCATTATTATTTTAATGCATTAGCATTTATTGCATTACTTATTTGTATTATTCATTTTTTTTGCATGGCATTAGCAAGTTGGCCGCAGGGGATGTAGCTGGCCGCATGGCCCTTTAGCATGGCCACATTAAATATGCACTAATGCAAGCTTTTGCTGGCACTTGCTAGTCACTTGGCCACATAAGAATGCATGGCCAAACACTTTACATGCATTAAATTAATGCATGCATGCTTATACAAAGTCACTCAGCCGCATACGTAAATAGTGAAATTAAATAGTGCATGCAAGGCAGGCATGCTAACATATTTAGTCGTAGCCGCATAAGCATAGCTAATGCATCAAATTAGCATAAGCATTATATAATGCATATGAGCCGCAGGAAGGCTGAAGGCATTATTTTAATACAATAGCTGAGAGCATCAGCTGAAAGCATTAGCTTTAACAAATGCTAAAGCATTATTTTAATGCCTTGGCTTAAACAAATGCTAAAGCATTATTTTAATGCCTTGGCTGAAGCAAATGCTTAAGTATTATTTTGATACATTAGTTATTCAAGCATTAGCTAAAGCATTACTTAAATTAATACATTAACTTAAGCATTTTGCTTGGCCATTTTGCCAGCCGCATGCAAACAATTAATTGCTTAGCCGCATATGGCCAAGTGACTGCTGGCCGCATGAAAATTTTTCGAGCCGCATGAGTCCCCCACAACCTTTGCCCCTTCTAATATTTAATTAATAAATGTGTACTTGTACTAAATTAATTGTTTTCTGACACGATGGTGACCCGTTGTGGTGCACTTTTGTCATGACATGATAGAGGCCCGACGCGGCGCACTCCTGACAATGAACATGACATGACAAGATTGGATGGCCTGGACACCGTGGGTGATTGTGTTTGTACAATTGACCGGTAGTGTTTGCATCATGTCTAGGACGGGAATTCCTGAGTACCACGGTCAGGGGTACCTACTGTAAATGGCTAAGGCTAATAACTAGAATAATTCAGTAGTCATGAGAGATTTTCTCCAGCTACAGGCGATCCCGTTATCCCGGCCACCATTGTGGGACTTGCAGCCTGCCGACGAGTAGGGCACAAGTCTAAATTCACTGATATATGGAAAAAAAAATGACGCACTGCTTAATGAACCCAAGTCGCCTGGATAACCTGGATTAGCTGCACGACTTGTGGCTGGAGGAACATCTCACTGCATGTTGTGATAACCTTAGTTAGCTAATGTAGAAAGCCGTAGCCAGTGATTGGTCGAAAACGATTGTATGGTATGGTTTTCAGTGCTCAATTATTGCAAGCTTGACTGCATGATTGTCACTTTTAACAATAAATATCAGAGGCTAAGTTCTGTTCAGGCGAAGGGTTACAACCCCGATCCTTGTTTGGTTTAAGGGTTGTAACCTGGCTCCCGGAGCAGTTCTGAGTCCTCTTTTCGTTTATTGTCTTATTGCTCCCCACGTCACGCTTGTAATGTTTTACCTTATCAAAAAGATTTGGAGACGGAGTTCTATTCAGGTGAAGGGTTACAACCCCGGTCCTTGTTTGGTTTAAGGGTTGTGACTTGGCTACTTGAATGGTTTCCTCGTACTCCATTACGACTATTGTCATTCTTTACTATCAGTTCATTTAACTGCTTTAAATATATTTTCTGATGTGTTGGTTTTAGTTCTTAAGTGAAGCATCATTTGTGGCACTTGCTCTTTCTGGGATCTGACCCAGCTGGTTTTGTGTGGCCAGATTTCGGAGCAACCTCAGAGGATCTACCGTCCTTCCAGCCCGATGGTGACCATCAGGCGTGACCAGGACAACGAGTGGGTTTATTTTTGCTCTCCCACTCTATTGTAAAAAATTTATTTTGAGACGTTTAGCCGGCGAGCACCTGTTAGCTCGTATTGCATACCTTATTATTGTCTGCCTACGGGCTGTAACATAATTGACAGATCCTAGGGTTGATCATGTGTGACTAAACTTTTGCTAGTCCTCCCATTTTGTAACGACTAGCTTCATGATCAGCTGGATATGTACTGTTTGGGACGCCTTACTATTGTATATTTGGTGATCTTACATCTTGTAACTTTACTCGCTTGCTTGAGATTGAGACAATTAGGCTTGTTATTGACCATAGGAGACTGACGGATTGTAGTTAAACCCTCATATATCCAGACAGCCGTGACCGTATAGTGGGATGGATTCCATTTCAATATACGTAGCTGGCTATGTATGCCCCCGCTCTCCAGTATTCTGGTTCTGGGGCGTTACAGTTGACTCATCATTGACTTTTGGGTAAAAAGTCAACTCTGGGTCAACCGAGCCAAAATTGGTTCAAAAATGACATTTGTTGGGTGTATCTAACAAGTCACCTAAGTTTCAAGTCAATTCGAATACCCGAACCCCGTATCTTGAATTTACCCGATTATCCCTTTAATACACTTACCCTTAAACCATTCTAACTTAACGCCAAGTGGCCTTCCCTTAGGAATTTCACTCCGGGCTTCCTAGGGTAGTAGGGTACTAGCCTATACAACCATTACCTACCAAGTTCCCTAGGGTAAGTGGACATCCAGTCCATCTTACGGTCCATATTGGTCGTTTACCCGTTATCTTGAATATCTCAAGATACTCAATGGTATCGTGCGATACCATCCTCCTAATCCCACATGCAATCCCGATTTCAACCTAGGAGCCTACCCACAAAATCTAATTCACATTAACTAGGTCCCCTTCAAGTTTGGATGCGTTCCGACGCTCCTAACTCAAAATCATCCATTCACCAAATCCTAACTAAACCATTCACTCACTCACTCAATCTCAATTTTCAACCTACACTTAGGACTAGTTTTAGGGGCTAATTTAGTGGGTGAATAGGTGTATATATAGAGTATATATAAGGGTATATATATGTATATATATATATAGGTATATAGGTGGGCTCATGGGGGATCAAAAGGGGGTCAAATAGGGGGGGGTGAAATGCAGCTGCTGCTGCTGAAATTGTTGTTGTTCCTGCTGCTACTGCTGCTGCAATTGCAGCAGCTGCTGCTGCTGTGTTGGGGAGGGCAGCAGCCCCTTGGCCCCCCCTTGCTGCTGCTGTTTGCTCTCCCTTTCTTTCCCTCTTCTCCCCTCTCTTTCCCTTCTATTCCTCCTCCAATCTCTCACTCTTTTCCTCTCTAATTTCTCTATTCTTCCTCTCAATCTCTCTAATATATATAAATCACACACACATACAATTCTCTCATTCTTCCCCTCTCTATATATAAATACACACACACATATATATATATATATATGGAGACATATATATATATATATATATATATATATATATATATATATATATATATATATATATATATATATATATATATATTTTTTACATATATATATAGAGACATATATATATATATATATATATATATATATATATATATATATATATATATATATATATACACACCCTCATATTTATATATATATATAGAGAGAGAGAGAGACACACACACACACACACACACACACACACACATATGAAATTAGAATGCCTAAACCACTTAGAGGCCAAAATTTAATTATTCTAGAAGTGTCCAAATTTGGGAAAAACTCAAGGACACAGTCACAAACTCTAACTTCTCCTAGGACACTCCAAACGGACTCAAACTCGACACGAATAGGGACATGAACACGGGGATCAATCCTACGGGGTCCAAACTAAATTATATGGTGAAAAGAATAGATTAGAGGATAGGTTGTCCCTATCGGGAGATGGATTTCCAATGGAAAATTCCTCCGACACGGCTCCGACACAAGGAATTGTTTAGGACACACCCACTTCACTTCTTGCTCCCAAAAGCTTGGAGAATCACTGTCACGCCCCGCTCCCGTAGGAGCGATCGTCCTCACTAAGGCGTGATGCCGTACGAGCCTAGATTGCGCTCGTGCAAGGCGGGTTCCATAACGGCCGATTTCAGCGGCTGCGACGGGGTCGTCGCACAGAAGTCCCGAGCAGAGACATTGAATAATAGCAGCGGAATTTAGAACAAAACACAAGTCATTGCAAAATACTCTTTTATTGATATTGAAGCAAAGATTACATTAGGGCGCAAGGCCAATATTACAAGTCTCTTAAGCTCACTCAAGCTCACTCATCTCATATTACAAGTCACTCAGCTCTCTCTCATCTCTCAATACCAGTCTTAACTCCAGCGGAAGCTTCGGAAGGCGATGTCCATATATTATGTCCTGTATAAGTCTTTACTCTATGCGGCCGCGCGCTTCGAATCGCCAAGGAACTCCGTACCTCGACGCATCCAAGCGAGCTCCGCGCCACGAGCTTCTACCTGTGCCTGCACATGGAAACTATGTGGGTGTCAGTACTCAACTGTACTGGTGGAATGAGCTCCTCGCCTACCCATACAAACCCAACACGTTTGATTTACTTTGTGCAACGTAGTCACTTCTTATCAATTGTCTTTCTAGTCTTGTCTTAGGATCAGTTTTAGGACCGACGCCTTGGCCTATTCCGTGTCTCTAGACCATCTCGTGCTTGCAACGACAACGTTAACTCATACCTTGCCTCAAGACCCTTCTCCTTCCAACAACGTTAACCTATCGAGTCGTGTTTGCCTTACGGCTTAAAATCAGAGACACAACTACGCGATTAAGCTCCATTTTCCGTATGACCGTGCTACAAACCCTTGCTGAGGCTGTGCCTCACAATTCAGTGAGACTTAACCATATCGCCGCCTCGCGGCCCTTGCTACTTTGACTACCAACTGACCCAATCAAGACTTGTGAATGTTAGTGTCACTCAACCAACTTTGCCTTGCGGCGGTTTCCCGACTTAAACTCAAACAACTCAACCAACTTAAGCAACTTATATGCCGACAACTCAAGACTTGACGCCACATCTCGTGCCGAAGCACGACGCCTATGTTGAAACCCAATCTTAGGCCCAAACTTTGTGTTCTAACTGTACACACCTTCAACTCAACTCAATCCAAAGGCATACATGCGGATAGCCGTTAATTGTCGACATCTATATGAACTTGGCCACTAGCATCACAAGCTATACCTTGACGTATAGTTTTGTTAATCGGGATCCTTTCGACGCAAGTAGCTAGCCCCGTCGTAAGTCCCCGCTTAACCTGTGCCAAAACCTTACGCACGACTATACCCTGTTCCCTCCTAGGCCGAGTCGGCCCCATGGCCCAGGGTTACCGCTCGAGGGTTCATCGCCCTTGTCGACAAGTTGTCAAATGACCATGCAAGACTCGACACAAACTGACGTCTCACACAGTCATTCCTCTACCAAAACCAAGACTTCTATCCTTCAGACCCCTCGACGACCCACGGTCGCGAGCATTCCTTTTCTTGAGACCCCTCGACGACCCACGGTCGCGAGCTTTTCCTTCCTTGTTACCTATCATTTGGTTCAACTCATGAATGCCTATTTGATAGTCCTTTCTCAAAACTCACTTTGAATCAATTGTGATCCTTGCCTTAAACACTAAGCCCGTGCATCGTGCCTTAAGCCAATCGTGCCCTATGCGACACTCCTGCCCAAGTCGACGGGCCTTGAGATCATGGGACTGCTTAACTTGGACGAACCGCGAAAGAGCGGGACGGTACTTGTAATGTCTTAGGTCGACCGGCATAACTTTGCCTAACTTAACTTCGCAACAACTTAACGAGCAAAGGCTGCGTCAAGCTTTGCCTTAACGGATCATGCCGTGCACGCATCCAACTTGAACGACCAAGTCAATCGGGTGCCTAGACTTAGGTCACAAGCCGCTCAATGCAACTTAACTCATGGGCAAGCCAAGGCTATGCCAAGCCTTGGACGACGGGACCGTGCATGCTTTATGAAGCATTCATGCGGACGATGCCTATGACTTAGGCTACGTTCATACTTCGCCTACTCAACCAACTTTCCTTCTCCCAAGCCACGGGACGAAGGATAGAGTGTCATTTTCAAAGCACGCCATGCACCAACTCTATGCCGACCGTTGGACCTTTCCATATTCTAACTCAATTTGACTCGTCGGGATTACTCCCTTTAGCTATGTGGATTCATCTCTTTTATTATTAAGCCTACTTGTGCAAGTTGAAAACATGCGATTTATTATGTGAAGGCTAAGATGAGGCAAGTTTACCGAAACTACCCCACCTGAGCGAGCGGTCGCCTCGACCGAGCGATGTCTCCGAGTAGCCATTGCAAGGCTAAGTCCGAACGCCGTCGGCATTTTGATTCCTCCGATTGACTGAGCAGAATGGGGTACTACAATCACTACTTGGGATAGAGGAAGACTTCGATGGAAGAAAAACGGGAAGAAAAGCTTTACGTGGAGATGAAATCCAAGGATTTCTCTTCTTTCTTTTTGTAAGAAACTTGGAGAAGAAGAAGAAGAAATTTTGAAGTGGAAGAAGAAAGAGGAAGGGTGGTATGGCCGGCCCTATGTGGATGGGTTTGTCCCCATGGCAATTTACAAGTTTGCCCCTCCTATAACTTCCAAGCTAAGTTATCATCCTAATTTGGTTTTGGGGTTAGTTAAAACTAAATAAAAATTATAATTAAGCCTAAATACTCATGGGGGACTAGTCCAAACTCTTAAACCTAAATGTCAAGTTTGGTGGGCCATGGCTAATTAATGTGTTAAACACAACTCAAGTCGAAATTCTCCGGAGTCCCGAATTAAGTCGGAATGCGATAAATTCGAACCTGACTCCTATAATCATTAAATATTAATATTCATGAAATAAAATTCACAGAAATATTCTAAAATGGAAAATTACCATTTTACCCCTAAGTTGGAAAAGTGAGGGTGACAGATATTGTGTTGGATATTTTGTTGGTCATTGTGTTCGATTTTTTTGGTGTATGTTGTGATATATTGGATATTTAGAGATATTGTGTTGGCAATATGGATATTTGTTGGATATATTGGATGTCGGATATGTTATATTTGTGTACGGTAGATGCTGAATATGTTATATTACAGGGAATAGTCTCTTTCCTGTAATTTTTTTAAAAATATTTTATTTAGCGACGGATTACCGACGGGTTGCCGACGGACTGTTGCAAGTATCGACGGATTACCGACGGGTTACCGACTGACTTTTGCAGCTAGCGACGGTTTCCTGACGGATAGTCCGTCGGCCTATTTCTGGAAAAATTTTGCGACGGAATGGCGACGGATTTTCCGTCGCTCATATTCTAGAAATATGGAAGATTTCCAGAAGGGTGGCGACGTATTATCCGTCGCTCTTCCGCCGCTAATCCGTCGAGGTTAGCGACGCTTTGAGCGACGGATATTGCGTATCAGAAACCCTCGGATACACGGTTAGCGACGATTTAGCGACAAATTGTCCGTCGCTAATTTTATGAATATATTAAAATTTTAAACTGTCGAATTTGACGGGAAGCCGTCGGTTAGCCGTCGCTAAAAGTTTTTATTTTGCCAACGGAAATCCGTCGCTAATTAGTCGCAGAGCGGCGGACTAGCGACGAGCTAGTTTTAGCGACGAGGTTATTCCCGACGGATTTTTTCAGCCCGTATCCGTCGGAAATCCGTCGGTAATGGAAATTACCGACGGATTTCCGACGGATAGGGCCGTCGCTAAAACCTTGTATTTTAGTAGTGTTCAGTGAAGTGCTTCTGTGAGAGATAGGAGAAAGTAATGTGATTGTGTAGAGAGAGAGAGAGTTAAGCATTGCAATAAATAGGAAGAGAAAAGAGACGTTGAAATGTAGCCGTTAGAGGAAAAGAAAAGAGACGTTGAAATGTAACCGTTGGGAAGACGTTGGATGTGTCAGTGCGCCATCAGAAATGGCGCTCAAAAAATCACGTCAATCATCGAAAACCACAACCACACGTATACTCCAAAAAAAAAAATATCAGGCCCGCGCGCCATGGACCTTGGCGCGCCCTGTCGCGCGCGCCATCAATACTGGCGCACCATGCTGTGCACGCCGCCAATGGTGGCGCACCTTGGTGCGCGCCAACGGCGATGGCGCGTTCTCCTCCGCCCTCCTGCGGGTCCACCAGCGCGTCATGGGATTTGTCGTTTCATTACCCAAAATAAAAATCTCCTAAACTTTTTATTTTTTTTACAGTTTCGATAAAAAAATTTACCCTATATGAAAATTTCTATATATTGGACATATCCCATCCCAATTTTCATCACGTATTTTTACTAAAATGAATGGTCCTTTTCAAGTTTTCATATTAATAAACACTATGTACAGTGACTATATTCATTTAATACTAGAACTGACTACTTCATTAATTACTACCAAGAAACTGAATTCCTGGCTCCTATACATCACTCGTATTAAGAAACAGTTGCTAAAATTTAAATAATATTGTTACCGATACTCCTACAATATTTTCTTATATTACTCTTTAGTTTTATATTATTCTAATTTTAAATATATCCATAAATTAAATATAATATTAATTTGTGCATGAAGGAGGAGTGTAGGACGATATTTTAGGAATAAAAATAGTGTTAAAACAAGAATAAATTTAAATTTCAAATGTAAGAAAATTAAAGAGAAGTAAAGAATAATGTTTTAGGAGTGACAATAAAACCCGGTTTGGTTCGCGGAATCTCCGGATTGGAAAAGAAAAATGATTACTTTTCTATGTTTGGGTGCCAAAGAAATTGAGGAGGAAAAGAAAGTGATTCACAATGGAAGAAAAATGAGGAAGGAGGGTGATTTCATCTAGGGGTGTGCATATTTGAACCAAACCGACCAAATCGAACCAAACCAAACCGAATCGGTCAGTTTTTAACCGAACCGATGGTCCAGTCGGATTGGTTCGACTTGACCATTTTAAAAACCGACCGATTTGGTTCGGTTCACGGTTTGGTCATTCCAAAAACCGCTTAAACCGAACCAAACCGAACCTAGTTAGTAACAACCTAAAGTTAGGTTTATATCCGGTCCAACCTATCCATCTCATTGTTTGTTTATTTTCCATCTTCATTTCATAAATCTATTAGGATTATAGTTTATTTTCGAGAATCATTTTGGATTTGTGCAAGAAATTCATTATGCAAGTGATCTACTTAGAAGATTATTGTCCATTTTGGAATCTCATACAAACATCTTCCAAACAAAAGATGGTTAGAATTTATTTTTGTGTGAATTTACTTTGTGAAACACTTTTATATACTTAAAAAAATTGGTCTAATAAAAATCGATCAGCCGAACCGATCCAAACCGAACCAAGTCGGTCGGTTTCAAAACCGAACCGACCAATTGGTTGGTTTGGTTCCGCTGTGATTATTTTTAAACCGATTAACTTCGGTTCGACTTCGGTTGCGATCAAATAGGTCGACCACCGATCGATGCACACCCCTAATTTCATCCATCCAAACAAGAAATCACTTTTTCACATTGAAGTATTCACTTTTCTTTCCAAATTTTTGTATTGCCAAGCAACGAAAAAAAAAAGGATATTAAAATTTTTGAAAGGAAAAAAAATGATAAAGAATTTTTTTTTCCCTGCCATTCCGCGAGCCAAACGAGGCCTAACAGTATCCAATTTAAACCACTACTCTAATAATTTTTAGATTAATCTGTTTATCGAACGTCCGCCTACCTTTCTGCACAAAAGGGACACGATCACCTGTCTGCACAAAAGGACACATAATCTTATCCCAATTCTGACGGGGTGTGTGGTTCAATACTTCGCAACTCCAGAGTTTCGACGCAAGAGCATGTGGTCATGACATATAATGTTGGTCCTACATATATTCATTCTTTGGTGTGGACATTGGAGCTAAGGCCATCTCCAATGGAATTTTTATCTCCCCTAATTCTATTTTCTGGTAAAATCTAATTCTAGAAAAAGATTTCTCCCAATAGATATTTCTATTTCTATTTCTATCTTGTGTACAATTTCTATATAAAAACTCTACCAACTAATTTATTTTAAAGTACAATGACAAGTAGGATTGAAACATAAATTTAAAAAACGGAAAAATTTATGAAATACCCAAAAATTGTAAAAAGTTTATGAAAAACCCACCGCAATATAACATTTCATTGCGTGCCCAGAATTAGCGAAAAATATATAAAGGGGGTTCTGAATGACCTTTTTGTCCTTCTAATTTATTGAAAACACTCTCGAGCCCTACTCTTCAAAAAAAATATTTCTATACTTCCTCTTCTTCCATACACCGCTTAATTTCGAATATATGTTTTCTCCTCCAAAATCTTCAAACCTTACTTCAAAAACTCGTCGAAAAATTTCGGAAAGACGGACAAACGGTAAAACTGTTAAAACGGAGGTCCAAATATCATTTTTTTTGCGATTCTAAAATTTCGGAAGGCCGACTAACGAAGATACTGTTAATCTCTGGCTCCTCGAAAATACGCTCATTTTGCGACAAATTGGGCCTCGTTTTAACCTCCCAGTCAAAAGTTATGGTCCTTCAAAGTTTCAACTGGCCATAAAATACAGGAGAATGATCATTCTCCGTGGTAATATCACGGAGAATGATCATTCTCCGTGGTAATATCACGGAGAATGGCCATTTTTCGTGCTAAAACCACGGAGAATGGCCATTCTCCGTGCTAAAACCACGGAGAATGACCATTCTCCTTGTTAAATTGACAAAGAATTGCCATTCTCCGTGCTAAAACTACGAAGAATGACCATTCTCCTTGTTAAATTGACAAAGAATTGCCATTCTCCGTGCTAAAACCACGAAAAATGGCCATTACTCTTGTTAAATTGACAAAGAATAACATTCTCCGCATTAAAATGACGGAGAATGGCCATTCTCCGTCAATTTATGTCACCTTCATTTTTCGTATTTCGTATTATGCTCGTATTTGATTTTGGCACGTATTTTTTTATTTTCCTGGACATGTGGTCTTTTGATTCTTGTAAGCAGGTTTTAACCATGGCTTGGTTTTATTTTGTGGAGAATGTTTGGTTTGGTTTGGTTTGGTTCAACATGCATGGAACACCATAAGCCTATACTCCACCCCCCCATTCCACCACAACCCACCACCATTAAAACCCACCAACCTTTCTCTCTCCTCCATAATTTCTTCATTAATTTCTTCTTCTTCTTCTTCCTCCACCCACACCTATAGGCAAGTGCATCTTGCCATTAAATAAGCACCATCTTTTATTTGTTCATTAGCTAGATTAGGACATGGAGAACAACATTAGAACTTGGAATTTTGTGATTTGGAGTCTCCATTGTTCTAGATCTAAATTTTAGTTATTTTCGAAATTCCTTGGTTTTGATCTATTAAACTTTGATTTTAGCTTGTTTTGATTCTTCCATGTGGAAGAGAATTCAATTTTACTCAAGTTAGAACTTTGAAAATCTAAATTTGGTTTTGATTTGGCTAAAGTTGTGAAGATTTGAACTTGGTGTTCTTGAGAGTTCAGCCATGGTGGAGCTCTCGGCCACTGCTTTTTAGCATCTGGCCGATTGCGCACTATTCCCTGGCCTGCGCTCTTTAGTGCAAGGCCATTTGCGCACCCTGACCTGTGCTCTTTAGCGCATGGCCATTTGCGCAAGATCCTTGGCCAGTGCTTTGCGCTGCGCTGGATTGCGCTGGCGCAGGCCAGCCATGCGCAAAGTAACCCCTGCGCAATTCACTTCTGCGCAAACCGCTCCTGCGCAATTCACTTCTGCGCAACCCACCCTTGCGCAAACCACCCTTGCGCAAGATAACCCCTGCGCAGTCTACCCTTGCGCAAGGTAACCCTTGCGCAAGACAACTCTTGCGCAGCTCTTCCATGCGCAGTACACACCCTGCGCAGACCTACCCCTGACCCCCTGCACAACCTACTTGTCTATGATGAATTTGATATTTCATGATCTTGGCTCTTCTTTAGTCCTATTTTATATTAGTATTTTATTAGGTATTTTACGCCCATTTTATATCCTTACGCCTTTTGTCATGAACTTGATTTTACTTATATGTTTGGAATAACTATTGTACACAGCATGGTATGACAAAGAACTAGTATAACATGACAGTGACCCGTAGTGGTGCACTCCTGACACGACCAACCTGACTTGATAGTGGCCCGTCGTGGCGCACCCCTGACAAGTACCCTGACATGATTTACCTTGATAACTTGATAGTGGCCCGTGGCGGCGCACTCTTGACTTGACTTGACTTGATAACTTGACTTGACTTGCCTTGACACCGTGGGTGTTCCTGCTTGCTTGTTTGCACAATCCACTTGTCTTGTCTTGCATCATGTCTAGGACGTGACTTCCTGGGTACCACGGCCAGGGACTCGCGCTAAATTGGATTAGGCTAATGATTAGATCAAACTAGAACATGGAGAATTCCCAGTCACAGGCAATCTCGTTATCTGGGCGCTTTAATGGACTTGTAGCTTGCCGACGAGTAGAGCACATTTCCAGCACACTGTCATGTGTTGCACCTTCTAAGTCACCTAAGGGTACATTTGTCTCCCGGGCGATGTACCCAACTATAACTCTCAACCCGCGGAAGGATAATTGGATGGTCTGCAGGGCTTGGGACTGGGAGTTTCTCACTTGCATCTTGTTAGTAATTAGGCTTGTGATAACCCTAGTTAGTTAAAGTAGTAAGCCGTAGTATTTGCTTGGCCGATTGTGAATGGATGGTGTCCAGCCTTGTCTAAGTCTTGTCTAGCCCCAGTACCTGCTATCTCCTGAGCATGTTTGTTTTACTTATCTTAACGATAAATGGGTAGAGACAGTGAGCTATTCAGGCGAAGGGGTACAATCCCGGTCCTTGTTTGGTTTAAGGATTGTAACCTGGCTCCCGGAATGGTTCCACGTCCCTTGTCGCTTATCGCCCTGTGTACCTTACTGTTTGTACTTTCTTTTATTCTTATGTTCTGATATGCTGGCTTTGTTCTTATTTGTGGCCTCCCTTGTGGCACTTGCTCTTTCTGGGGTTTGACCCAGCTGGTTTTGTGTGGCCAGATTTCGGAGCAGCTCCCGAGGATCTACCAAGCTTCCAGCCCAATGGTGACAACTAGACGGAACCCGGGCCAAGAGTGGGTTTTCCTTCTTGTTTCACCCACTTATATGTAAATTTATTCTTTTGAGGCGTTTAGCCGACGAGCACCTGTTAGCTCGATGCACATTTACTTACTGTCTGCCTACGGGCTGTAAACATGATTAACAAATCCTAGGGTTGATCATGTATGACTAAACTCTTGCTAGTCCCATCATTTTGTACGACTAGCTTCATGATCATCCAATATGTAATATTTGGGACGCCTTATATATATATTTGATGCTCTAATATCTTGTAACTCTGTTAATTGCTTAAGATTGAGACAATAGGCTTGACCTTAAGAGACTGCTGGCTTGTAGTAAACCCTCATATCTAGACAGCCGTGACCGTATAGTTGAGATGTATTCTATTTCAATATACGTAGCTGGCTATGTCTGCCCCCGCTCTCCAGTATTCTGGTTCTGGGGCGTGACAATTTAACAAGGAGAATGGTCATTCTCTGTCATTTTAACACGGATAATGGTCATTCTCCGTGTTAGAATGATGGAGAATGGCCATTCTCCGTCAATTTAACAAGGAGAATGGCCATTCTACTTGTTAAATTGACAAAGAATAGCCATTCTACGTGTCAAAATTGACAAAGAATGGTCATTCTCCGTCAATTTAACAAGGAGAATGGCCATTCTCCGTCATTTTAACAAGGAGAATGGTCATTCTCCGTCATTTTAACATAGAGAATGACCATTCTCCGTGTTAAAATGACGGAGAATGGCTATTCTCAGTCATTTTATCACGGAGTCATTCTCCGTCATTTTAACACGGAGAATGGTCATTTTCCGTCATTTTGACACGGAGAATGACCATTCTCCATCATTTTGACATGGATAAGGCCATTCTCCGTGGTTTTAGCACGGAGAATGACCATTCTCCGTGATTTTAACACGAAGAATGATGGAGAACTGTCGACAGAAACCTAAAACCTAATTTTTTGTTTTTTTATGAAATTTTTTTTGTCAGGAACAAAAATTCAAGAGTTTTCGTTCTTCTTTCAAAACGATGCTAACTCTTATGAAAAAGAAGAAGATCTTCTCTCTATAATTGACCTAATCGTCGAAAAACTTTAAATCTCTCCACGATGATGATGATGATGATGAGCGATGATCAGAGTTCGACTGAAAAAAGCACAGTAAACTACGAACGATCTTTGCGATCTTTGCTGAAAATGAGAGCAATGGAATTCAGATCTCTCGTGAAGAAGAAGACGAAAATCGCAATCCAAATCTGAGTTTGTGCAAAGGGTAGTTATGGTATTATAAAGATGACAATTTTGTAAATACAGAACATCTAAAGAAAATCTTAGAATATTTAACGTGAAAAATATATAATTCTGAGCATTTCATAAAACCCATCTTGCGGGTGGATTTTTCATACAAACCAACCCCGAAATTAGGTTTCTCATCAATTTCCAGTTTTAAAAATCCATCTGTCATACTCTTAATTTTATTATTATTATTATTATTATTATTATTATTATTATGGTAATTATTATTATTATTATTATCTCCATGTCATACCCTAACCCTAGATAGGACCAAGTGTCCCTAACCTAACCCTAGGTAGGACCAAGTGTCCCTAACCCTAAGGGATTATGTGTTCATGGGAATTTATGTGGGGGGGGGAGAACACCTCACCATCTCACCCTCTCTCTATATAATCCCCCCCTACACACACAAAACTCACACACTCACACCCAAGCCCCTACACCACCAGCACACCTCATCCCCTCTTTTCCCCTCTATATAAACACACACACACACAAAGGAAAGAAAGAGAGAAGAAAAAAAAACCAAACACTCACACACCCGACCCCCCCTCGACCACCTGCTGCCGCTGCCCCGACCTCCAGCAGCCGCTGTCGCCGTCCCAGCCGCCGCCCGCCGTCCGCCTGCCGCCGCCGGCCGTCCGCCCCCCCCGGCCATCTCCACCACCCCTCTTCTTCATCCTCCTTCTTCTTCCACTTCCAAAAAAACCTAGGTAAAACCTAACTTTTCTCCCCAAATTCCTTTCCAATTTCTTCTAAAGCACAAATTTTGGGTTAAGCTTTACTAATGAAGGATATTTGAACTATGATGGGAATTAATGTAGGAATTTGTGAAGGGAAGCCTAGATTTTCTCACAACCCAAGGCAAGTCCTCTTCTCCTCCTTCTTCTCCAATAAAAATTTTCTTATTACCCAATGTTAATTCTGAATAAGTTAGGAATTCACTTTTAAATTCTGAATTTTTAGTTAAGAACCTACAAATTTTCTTTTATGATATAATTTTGATAATACTAGGAATTGGAACTTGTATGGGTTAATTATAAATTCAAAGTCTCATAATTAGATATTAATCTCTTCATCTTATCATAATTTGGAATATAAGTCTTGGAATTATTTTTAATTATGGTTAATTACAAATTTTGAAGTTTGGTAGTTTTAACCCACTTCAAGATATTTAAAATCTGACAATTTCTGATTTCTAGTAAATGTTCAATTTTGATAGACATATGCAAGGAAATTAAAATTGGCACTGGAACTAGTATTTGTAACATATCACGGGAACTGATTGTGGACTGAATTATTTGGACTTGAATTTCCATGAACACATACATGAACATGGGACTCTCCAAAGGTAAGTCTAACATACACAGTGGAACTGAACAATTGGACCGCACGCCGGAAAGGTAAAAAGGACCCTGTATTTCTCTCTATTTTAGTACTCAATTTTGTGTGTTCATATTTAAGAAATAAGTCTCTTTTCTACATTTTCCTACTTCATGCACCAAAATTTAAAATGTTGATATTGAAGAGTTTTGGTTGATTTGATTTTCTTTATACTATCTATACGATATATATATACATATACATATATATATAGTTATATGTTATAAAGTCTTACATATTAACTAATATAGTTGGATAAATATTTGCTCTATTTTGACAACCTGCAAAGCTATTAGCAAGCCGCGACCCGACTAATTGCCAAAAGAAAGGTAACTATTGCTTGCTCAGGTAAAAATCTCCAGCCCCTTTTGTTCTTTTATTTCTTGCGTGGTTCCGGTGTTGAGAGTTGCTCCACCGAAGGGGTCGGCGAGCCCAATTTCTTGCGTGGTTCCGGTGTTGAGAGTTGCTCCACCGAAGGGATCGGCGAGCCCATATTTTCTTTTATCATATATATAAGTTTCTTGTAAATTTTTGGGGCTCCTAAATACAAAGGAGACTCTGCCGAAATTTTTGAGAAATTTAGGAGATAGACTAATTTCTGACATTCGGAAATTTTAGAAAGCATTTGGGAGGGGAGAACAACTGAATATCCCTAGATATCCCGTAACATAAATAACAAAAGCTGATCAGTATTTCGTGAATCTCGTGAATCAGTACATCTAGTTTTCGACTAGGGTGTACTAGCCCAAGGGAGGCTCGGAAATCAATTTCATCTATTTGACAGTAACATCAATAGATGTCTTTTTAGCCCAAGGGAGGCTCGAAAATCACAGCCTGATCCCAGGTTAACGGAATTGTTCACGAAAAATATTTAGAGGATTATTCGGAGTATTGTTCTCAAAACTGCATCTCATTAAACTTCAAATCTTACTCCAGAAACAACGCTGCCTATTATAAATAAGCAGTGTCCTTAATTGCTCAAGGAAAGCAATTCCTACTAAAAGCTCAAGGGAAGCTCGAAAATCTTATCATTCATGGAGTAGGACGTTGATTTCATTCATGATTTACTAAAGCAGATATATATATATATTTTTTTTCTAAAGCAGATTTACTAAAGCAGATATATATATATATATATATATATATATATATATATATATATATATATATATATATATATATATATATATAACTGTGCAATTTGGCATACTCTGTTTCATCTTTTTCTAAACTACATATTCCTTGTTTTGTTTAACTTTCACCGTTCTTGGCCGAGGACTTGCTCGTCGTTTTCTAAACGACCTAGTATTTGATCACTAGGTGAAGAAGAAGAAGACGCCTCCGCCGAAGTATCGCCGCACTACAACGAGGAGTAAACTGTCTGGACTACCTACAGTTATGGCCAGCAGTATCGTAGTTATTATGCAAGTTCACTTTGTAATAATCTGTAATAGTATTGTTGGAAAAGTTCCCTGTATAATAGCTACAGTATATTTTAATACTATGTAATTCCTTGTATTTTCCATTCTGCTGATGATTACGGGCGACAATCGCGAAATTCGGCGCGTAGCCTGGGGATGTGTTTATGACGTCACCCTTCCATCCGGAAAGCGGGACGTGACACGTCTTTTAAGTGGTGGCCCATGCAGGTCAGCAAGAATGGAAAATCTAGGATAGGGCATAGGTTCGGATAAAACGTAGGTTCTAGAATTAGAAGGAGCACTACGAGTCCCAATCACACTCTAGGAATCCCTGAGAAGGAAATATCAATAGTTAGTAGATAATTACCTCTTTTCTAACCAACTGTTTAATCCTAGTAAATGGATAGTGACTCAAGAAATTCTTGATGTAGATCATGCCCTGATTCGCACCCTTCGCAAGACTAAATAATGACAGCCATAGCATGGACGAGTATTATGCATTTGTGAAGAAGATGTGGAAAGTAGCACCGAAGGGAATGATAGAAGCCTATGGGGTACACTACGAGCTGAAATACCCAGTGGTGACTGATATCGTAGATGAAAGAAAAGTATATTATAATACGGTGCATTATTATGTACTGATCAAGGCAGAACCCTCTGAAGGTCCGGAGAATGAACGTAACGGTACACTAGAAGAATGGAAGCAGGCATACCCAGAGGCGAGGATCCTTAACATAAGACGTATGTGGATTTAGACCCCCTAGAATGATGATGATGTATAAATATAGATATGTAAATATTAGATCCTTAATTATGTAAGGGATGTGTGTGAATGTATGTAGTGAGATATGTAAAATAAGTATTACAACCCCCCAATATGTAGGAGGAACATGAATGTATTTAGTAGAATGTAATATAAGAATGTATGTAGTAGGAACATGTTGTACTATCAATAAATAAATATGCTTTTTCTATATTTTATTCCTGGTAAATATTTTTTTTCTTAAGAATATTATGAATGTAGGTATGGACCTATTTATGCCAAGTTTGGAATGGGATGGGAGTGATTACACTTTATACTTATACCAGCGCTATGCCAGACTAATGTGGAACGCACCCGACTGGTATGACATCCATGTCTACCAAGTATTCTATGCAGTCATGCGTCCCATTATCAGGGACATCGAAGACGGAGCCGAAGTATATTATGAAAATACAACTTACTGCCTGCATGTCCGAGACCTAAATCGCATTTACATCGGACTACATGGATATGAGGGTACATTAGATGACTTTGAAAGACTCCATCCAGAAGTTGACATCCTCACTGAGGAAAGGATCCTCATCGAGGCCATAGAATAAAAAAAGACCTAACCAATGCATGTACAGTGAAGAAGGAAACCTTCTCTTTTGTCTGCTGTGTGGTATTTTGAAATCAGCAGATATGTATACAAGTAGGGATAGATAGAGATAGATACTGTCACATTTTAGGAAAGTGGAGTGACATGAATAGATTAGGTGGAAAGAATGTAAACAAATAAAGTTGAGAATGGAAACCACATTTTGTAATACTCTCATTATAATGAAATATACATGACTCTGCTGTACACCTTGTTATGAATGAACATTGTAAGTCAAATGTTCTCTGAGGAATTGTGTCTTTTATTTCAGGATATGGATAATCACGATCGATCAAACAATCCACCACCTCAAACATCAACTGAGCCAACCGTGGCTGACATGTTCCGTTTGTTCCAGCAATTATTGGAATCCAATAATCAACAGGCCAATGCTGCCCATGCCACAAATACTACGATACTAGAACAAATGCAGAATTCAAACAATACCAAGGATAAAGCCCTAAAAGAGTTCAGGGATCTTAGGCCGCCCAAGTTTAAATGGACTGAAAATGCGATGGAAGCGAGTCAATGGCTGAGAACCATTGAAGGTTTAATGAAGGCTGCCAAAGTTAAACCCGAGGATATGGTACCAGCAATCCGCATCCAGCTGGAAGACATATCTGGATACTGGTGGAGCGCCGAGTACCCAGAAGATTCTGACGAGGACATGTCATGGGCGGAGTTCAAGAAAAAATTTGAAGACAGATTCTATCCCAAGTCAGCGCGGATAGAATTAGAACGATAGTTCAACTATTTGAAACAAGGAAGACGTACAGTTGACGAGTACGTTGCAGAATTTTCCCGGCTTAGTCGATTTGCCCCCAACATGATAGCAGATGAAGAAACAAAGATATCCAGGTTCGTAGAAGGACTTGGGACCCAACTGAAAAGTAGGGTCGTCTCTTATAGGTGCCAGACATTTTCAGAGGCAACTGAAGCTGCCCGAGACCAAGAAAGGATACTAAAAGAAGAACAACCTTTCCGATCTCCACAACCTAAGAGGACTTTTGAGGAGGGGGCATCCTCCAACAAGAATCATTGGCAGGGACCGCCTAAGCGTCCTCAGAATGGCAACCCAGACAGATCTGTTGTCTGTAATTACTGCCACAAACCAGGCCATAAAATAAATATATGTAGGAAGAGATTGGGGCTTTGTTTGAAGTGTGGAGCAGGAAATCCCCTAACCAATCAATGCCCTCAAATACCTGCAACTGGGGCAATCACACAAAGCTTCAATCAAGGATACCGACCTCCAGTTCAAGGAAACCAACCTCGACCCATGATGCAGGCAGCAACATCACAAATAGGTATGGCTTATGGAAATCAGCACAGGCCGCATTATGCACCTCAAGCATATCAATTTCAACAGGCACAACGGGCGGCTCAAGCCCAAAATAATAACAAGAAGAGGAATAAGCAAGGACAAGCATTTGTGATGGGAACCGAAGATGCAAATATCCCTGGAGAAGTAATTTCAGGTACTATTTTAATTTTTGTATATCCAGCATCAGTATTATTTGATTTCGGGGCCACCCATTCATTTATAGCATCTTCTTTTATATCACAACGTGAAATAGAGTCCCAACCGCTGCCTAAAACACTGAAAGTCCTCACCGGTAATGGAGTAGTAGAGGTCAGTCGGGTATGCAGTAGATGTCCCATAAAATTGGGTGGAGGAGCTTTTCGTACCCGGTTGCTCGTTTTCCCAACAAGCAACTATGATATAATATTGGGTATGGATTGGCTAACTGCAACATTAGCCAACATAGATTGCGGTCAGGGGAAAGTTTTCTTTCAACTCCCTGACGGAGAATTTTATGAATTTGTAAGAGACCAGAATAAATTCAATGCAGAAGAACTAGAGAAATTTGAATTACCAGTACTGCTGCAAGGAGTGGCAGAGCAACCATTTCCAAGAGTAGTAGAAGAATTTAAGGACGTATTCCCAGAAGAATTGCCAGGGCTACCCCCAGATAGAGCTGTAGAATTCTCTATAGACTTAATACCTGGAGCTGCACCCATAGCCAAAAAGATATACCCAATGAATAAGGAGGAGTTGGCTGAGTTAAACAAATAAATAAAGGAATTATTATCCAAGGGATTTATTCAGCCTAGCGCTTCGCCATGGGGTGCACCAGTATTATTTGTGAAAAAGAAGGATGGTACCCTACGCCTAGTAATTGATTATAGGGCCTTGAATGAGGTTACCATCAAAAATAAATATCCCTTACCTAGGATCGATCAATTGTTTGATCAGTTAGGAGAGGCAAGGGTATTTTCAAAAATTGATTTGAGATCCGGATATCATCAAGTAAAGGTAAAGAAGGAAGATATTCCAAAGACTGCATTTAGAACTCGGTATGGGTATTACGAATTCTTAGTTATGCCATTCGGGTTGACAAATGCACCAGCTATATTTATGGACCTGATGAATCGAGTATTTTATCAATATCTGGATAAATTTGTGATTGTGTTCATTGATGACATCCTTATATAATCCAAAAGTGAAGAGGAGCATGAAAAACACTTGAGGATAGTGCTGCAAACTCTGCGGGAGGAACAATTATATGCCAAGCTTAGTAAATATGAATTTTGGCTGGACCAAATACCATTTCTAGGGCATATCGTCAGCGGAGAAGGCATCTCGGTAGATCCGAAGAAGGTGGAAGCAGTTAAGTCTTGGCCGACACCTAAGTCCGTAGCAGAAATCAGAAGTTTCCTAGGATTGGCTGGTTATTACCGAAGATTCGTAGAGAATTTTTCAAGGATTGCAGAACCTTTAACCCGTCTTACCCGGAAGGAAGAAAAATTTAACTGGACAGAGAAATGTCAAGCAGCATTTGACGAATTAAAGAAAAGATTAATTTCAGTCCCAATACTGGCATTACCATCTGGTTCGGGTGGATATAAAATATATAGTGATGCATCAGGAAAGGGTATAGGATGTGTACTGATGCAACACGGAAGAGTCATAGCATATGCATCCCGGCAATTAAAGACACATGAAAGAAATTATCCAACTCATGATCTGGAACTTGCAGCGGTGGTGTTCGTACTCAAATTTTGGAGACACTATTTATACGGAGAAAGAATCAAAATATACATAGACCACAAGAGCTTAAAGTATGTCTTCACGCAAAAGGAAATCAATATGAGACAAAGAAGATAGTTGGAGCTATTGAAAGACTTTGATATGGAATTAACGTATCACCCGGGCAAGGCTAATAAGGTGGCCGATGCCTTAAGTAGAAGACCCGAAGCTTTCTTTTTGAATACACCCAAGGAAATTCTTGAGGATTTGAGGAAAATGGGAATTGAAGTAATATGTCCGATAACTGAAGGGATATGGCAAAACTTACAAGTGCAATCCTCCTTAATAGATAGAATTAAGGAAGCCCAACAAAGTGATTTAAAACTTCAGAAAATTTGGAAACAAACAGAAGCAGGGCTCCAGACCGGGATAAGGAAGCACCCGGACGGATCGCTTAGATTCGGAGATCGGTTATGTGTGCCCAGTGGAGATTTGAGAACGGAGGTCATGACAGAAGCCCATAACTCACAATATTCTATTCATCCGGGCAGCACTAAAATGTATAAAGACCTGAAACAGACGTTTTGGTGGCACGGGATGAAAAGAGAAGTCGCCAGATTCGTATCCAGATGTCTCGTTTGTCAACAAGTGAAAGCAGAGCACCAAAGGACAGCAGGACTTCTTCAGCCGTTGCCCATACCCGAATGAAGTGGGAGCATCTCACAATGGATTTTGTGACAGGACTGCCTAGGACCCAAAGGGGTAATAACGCTATATGGGTCATTGTGGATAGACTTACAAAGTCCGCTCGTTTTCTTCCTTTTCGAGTTGGACAGTCAACAGAGGTACTGGCAGAAATGTACATGAAACAAATTGTCAGTCAGCATGGAGTACCAGTGAGTATAGTATCAGATAGAGATACCCGATTCACTTCGCACTTCTGGAAAAGCTTGCAAGAAAATCTTGGCACTCAATTGAAATTTAGCTCCGCCTACCACCCCAAACAGACGGCCAGTCTGAAAGAACCATTCAGACACTAGAAGACATGCTGAGAGCTTGTACCTTAGATTTTGGGGGAGCATGGGATGATCATCTACATCTGGTAGAATTTTCATATAACAACAGTTATCACGATAGTATCAAAATGGCCCCATTTGAAGCACTATATGGTAGAAAATGCAGATCGCCGGTATGTTGGACCGACGTAGGAGAAAGACAATTGTTAGGGCCAGAACTGGTGACACAAACTGTGGACATAGTCAAGACAATAAGAAGTCACCTACAAGCAGCCCAGGATAGACAGAAAATGTGGGCTGATAAGCATCGAAGAATACTGAAATTTCAACCTGGAGATCACGTTTTTCTGAAGATTTTACCAACTAAGGGAACCATCAGATTCGGGACCAGAGGAAAACTGAGTCCGAGATATATTGGGCCCTTCGACATATTGGAGAAAGTAGGGAATGTATCATATCGGCTTGCTTTGCCCCCAACACTAGAGGGAGTTCACAATGTATTCCATATTTTCCAATTACGAAGATATGTGTCGGACCCAAGCCATATACTCGACCATTCAGAAATCACCGTTGGGCCTACACTACGGATCGAACAGAAATCCGTTGGGATCTTGGATCGAAGAGAGAAGGTACTCCGCAATCGGATCATTCCATTAGTACGAATCGCATGGAGCAAGGATTCGCCTGGAGATTCAACTTGGGAGAAGGAAGAAGATATGCGGAAACAATATCCGTATTTATTTCCTAAGTCAGGTCAGTAATCATACCGCTACTCTAGTTATTTCAAATTCCGAGGACGGAATTTTTCTAAGGGGAATAGACTTGTCATACTCTTAATTTTATTATTATTATTATTATTATTATTATTATTATTATTATTATTATTATTATTATTATTATTATTATTTTTATGGTAATTATTATTATTATTATTATCTCCATGTCATACCCTAACCCTAACCCTAGATAGGACCAAGTGTCCCTAACCTAACCCTAGATAGGACCAAGTGTCCCTAACCCTAAGGGATTATGTGTTCATGGGAATTTATGTGGGGGGGGGGGGGGACACCTCACCATCTCACCCTCTCTCTATATAATCCCCCCCTACACTCACAAAACTCACACACTCACACCCAAGCCCCTACACCACCAGCACACCTCATCCCCTCTTTCCCCCTCTATATAAACACACACACACAAAGGAAAGAAAGAGAGAAGAAAAAAAAAAAAAAACCGAACACTCACACACCCGACCCCCCCTCGACCACCTGCTGCCGCTGCCCCGACCTCCTGCAGCCGCTGCCGCCGCCCCAGTCGTCGCCTGCCGCCGCCGGCCGTCCGCCCCCCCGGCCATCTCCACCACCCCTCTTCTTCATCCTCCTTCTTCTTCCACTTCCAAAAAAACCTAGGTAAAACCTAACTTTTCTCCCCAAATTCCTTTCCAATTTCTTCTAAAGCACAAATTTTGGGTTAAGCTTTACTAATGAAGGATATTTGAACTATGATGGGAATTAATGTAGGAATTTGTGAAGGAAAGCCTAGATTTTCTCACAACCCAAGGCAAGTCCTCTTCTCCTCCTTCTTCTCCAATAAAAATTTTCTTATTACCCAATGTTAATTCTGAATAAGTTAGGAATTCACTTTTAAATTCTGAATTTTTAGTTAAGAACCTACAAATTTTCTTTTATGATATAATTTTGATAATACTAGGAATTGGAACTTGTATGGGTTAATTATAAATTTAAAGTCTCATAATTAGATATTAATCTCTTCATCTTATCATAATTTGGAATATAAGTCTTGGAATTATTTTTAATTATGGTTAATTACAAATTTTGAAGTTTGGTAGTTTTAACCCACTTCAAGATATTTAAAATCTGACAATTTCTGATTTCTAGTAAATGTTCAATTTTGATAGACATAGGCAAGGAAATTAAAATTGGCACTGGAACTAGTATTTGTAACATATCACGGGAACTGATTGTGGACTGAATTATTTGGACTTGAATTTCCATGAACACATACATGAACATGGGACTCTCCAAAGGTAAGTCTAACATACACAGTGGAACTGAACAATTGGACCGCACGCCGGGAAGGTAAAAAGGACCCTGTATTTCTCTCTATTTTAGTACTCAATTTTGTGTGTTCATATTTAAGAAATAAGTCTCTTTTCTACATTTTCCTACTTCATGCACCAAAATTTAAAATGTTGATATTGAAGAGTTTTGGTTGATTTGATTTTCTTTATACTATCTATACGATATATATATACATATACATATATATAGTTATATGTTATAAAGTCTTACATATTAACTAATATAGTTGGATAAATATTTGCTCTATTTTGACAACCTGCAAAGCTATTAGCAAGCCGCGACCCGACTAATTGCCAAAAGAAAGGTAACTATTGCTTGCTCAGATAAAAATCTCCAGCCCCTTTTGTTCTTTTATTTCTTGCGTGGTTCCGGTGTTGAGAGTTGCTCCACCGAAGGGGTCGGCGAGCCCAATTTCTTGCGTGGTTCCGGTGTTGAGAGTTGCTCCACCGAAGGGGTCGGCGAGCCCATATTTTTTTTATCATATATATAAGTTTCTTGTAAATTTTTGGGGCTCCTAAATACAAAGGAGACTCTGCCGAAATTTTTGAGAAATTTAGGAGATAGACTAATTTCTGACATTCGAAATTTTTAGAAAGCATTTGGGAGGGGAGAACAACTGAATATCCCTAAATATCCCGTAACATAAATAACAAAAGCTGATCAGTATTTCGTGAATCTCGTGAATCAGTACATCTAGTTTTCGACTAGGGTGTACTAGCCCAAGGGAGGCTCGGAAATCAATTTCATCCATTTGACAGTAACATCAATAGATGTCTTTTTAGCCCAAGGGAGGCTCGAAAATCACAGCCTGATCCCAGGTTAACGGGATTGTTCACGGAAAATATTTAGAGGATTATTCGGAGTATTGTTCTCAAAACTGCATTTCATTAAACTTCAAATCTTACTCTAGAAACAACGCTGCCTATTATAAATAAGCAGTGTCCTTAATTGCTCAAGGAAAACAATTCCTACTAAAAGCTCAAGGGAAGCTCGGAAATCTTATCATTCATGGAGTAGGACGTTGATTTCATTCATGATTTACTAAAGCAGATATATATATATATATATATATATATATATATATATATATATATATATATATATATATAACTGTGCAATTTGGCATACTCTGTTTCATCTTTTTCTAAACTACATATTCCTTGTTTTGTTTAACTTTCACCGTTCTTGGCCGAGGACTTGCTCGTCGTTTTCTAAACGACCTAGTATTTGTTCACTAGGTGAAGAAGAAGAAGACGCCTCCGTCGAAGTATCGCCGCACTACAACGAGGAGTAAACTGTCTGGACTACCTACAGTTATGGCCAGCAGTATCGTAGTTATTATGCAAGTTCACTTTGTAATAATCTGTAATAGTATTGTTGGAAAAGTTCCCTGTATAATAGCTACAGTATATTTTAATACTATGTAATTCCTTGTATTTTCCATTCTGCTGATGATTACGGGCGACAATCGCGAAATTCGGCGCGTAGCCTGGGGATGTGTTTATGACGTCACCCTTCCATCCGGGAAGCGGGACGTGACACCATCCATCTCCAATGGGTTTCTATCTCTCTTATTTCTATGGTAGAAACTCATTTTGGAAAAGTCATTTTCCAATGGTTGTTTCGATCACAATTTCTATCCTAGTTGGCATTTTGGAAAATTTTCTCCCCATGTTGGTTTATATCCCAATTTCAATCCTATGTGGCGTTGATGCAAGATCTACAAGGGTTTCTACATGTAGAGACTCTCATAAAAAAAATTCATCTCTCATGGTAATTATTAAGGATGGGTCATATACCATTAAATTGTTTCTTTTATTTTGTGACACATAAAGATAGAAATGGAGAACCATTGGAGAGTATTTTGTGTATGTGCGATTTCTATGTAAAAACTCTAACAACTAGTTTTTTTTAAAGTACAATGCCAAGAAGGATAGAACCCAATTTTAGAAATCTCCATTGGAAATGGCCTATTTTCCATTGGAGATGAAAATTTCTATGAGAGTTTCTATATCTAGAAACCCTTATAGCAACTTTCCATCCTACATCAACGCCACATAGAATAAAAAATATTATGATTCCTATATGACATGAGGCGAAGATAATGTCTAATCTAGGTGATAAAAATATATTCACAAACGACAATCAAATAGAAGAATTTTCAACGCAAAAGTAATTAGATGTTTACTTTTTCCAATTTCCAAAACTTCTGCTCATTTTCTTTTATCTTTTATTGTAAATAAGTTTTATTCATAACTGATGACATAAAAGTGAATCAATTGCATTGTCTAGAACTACACAACTAATTTTACAATGTATTCTATAGCGAACTCATGATTTTTCATAGAACCACATGTTCTATCCTCGCTAGCTGCCATATGTCGAGGAGAGATCCAAATCCCCACATTTCATTTCTTTATATATAATATAGAGAAATTGGAGGGATGAGTAGCATATAAATAAAAATATTTTAGCAAATATCCTCGTTTAAAATACAGAAACTAATATATACCTTCACTTTAAAAAAAAAAAAAAAACTAACAAATGTCCCCCATTCCTTTGTAAATCCGCCAAAATTTTGATCAAATAGTGGAGACATAACTTAAAATATTATTGTTCCATACAATGAAAATATTTGCTAAAATATCACCGTATATGGATCTAACGCTAACCGTGCATAGAGTGACAGATATGTACAACTTTCCTAAGGCTGTGTTTGGTAGGAAGGATGAAAAAGTGGAAAGAAAGAAAAAGATAAGGATATATTTTACTTCCATATGGAAAGGAAAGATTATTTCCTTCCTTTGTGTTTGGTTGGAAGGATGGAAAAGAGAAGAGATACATTATTCTTTGTTTGGTATGGAAAGAAAAGTGAAAGAAAATTTTATATATATATATATATATATATATATATATATATATAGGTTTTACCAATTCTATTCTCAACTAAAACACATATTTACCATTTGATTTCATTAATAATTTTTTAAATAATACAATTCACATGGGGGTACAATTGTTAATTAATATGAGTCTCCACTTTTTCTTCCACTTTTCCTCCCACTTTTGGGCCTCATTTGGTTCACGGAAAGGAAATAAATTCCCTTCTACTTTCCATAGGAATGGGAAAGTAGGATTCATGTCACATTTCCTTTCCGTTGTTTGGTAAAACAAGGAAACTACCTAGGAAAGAAAAGTAAAATATAACAATGTTCTAATAATATCCTTACCTTTTAAAATAAAAATAATATTACTAAAAATAACATTAATGGTAAAATAAGCAATGACATATGGTTACTTTTGTCATAACTTTTGTAATAAATGTTGAAAAAGGAGGAGAAAAAATCAATCTCATGGGTATTGAGTGGAACCATATTACCACCAATTTTTTCCCTTGTCAGAAAATTGATTCCCAAGTTTGTGGCTACCAAACAAAGGAAAGGAACAACTTTCCTTTCTTGGTTCCTTAAATCCGTGAACCAAACGAGGCCTTGGGGTGATTGGTTTTCTTAGGTTATGAAGGAAAAACAATCCCTCCACTTTTCCTTCCCTTCACTTTTTCTTCCATACCAAACAATAGAAAATGAATCATTCCCTCCACTTTTCCCTCCTCCATTTTCCTTCCTCCCACTTTTCTCTCCTACCAAACACAGCCTAAAGGACGTCAACAGAGAACCATTTCTGAGCCTACACATTAAAAAGTTTCACTCAAATAAACAAAATAGCTCGTTCACGTCTCCATGTGCATGTGCTCATCCATATCTTTATATGCACATCAGATAAACTATCAACTCGTGTAGAATTAATAGTACTAACCTAATCTATCTTCACATAAAATTCCAAGAATTAATACAATCCCGGTATATATAAGCCCCACCCCTGCAGTAATGGATTCACTTTCGATTTCAATATAATCTCGGCAACCTTCAATAAATCATTATGAAGCAAGAAATGGCTACCGATCTTCCTCAGCCTCTGGTTCGCCACGGAGAAGGCCATGTCAAACCAGGTTCATGCGAAAAAACCACGGAAGAATGAAGGCTATCACCAGGCATGCCATCAAGAAATTACAGAGTGGCTGACCCCTGCAACATCCAACCCTTTCCGACGAGTTTCTGTAGACGCTGCTGCCAGCCACCCTTCTATCGTGCCACTCCTCCATGAAGCTGCCGTCTTCTTCTTCCCCAGTAATGTTTTTCGCATGCATACCACAAATTTCGCAACACCTGCAGCAATGACATTAGTTGTTCAATTATGAATTCGTAAAAGATATATGCAACAAGCAAATGAGACATTAATAGTTCTACGCACAAACTTCAGAGCAGAATAGTTTAAAATTGTTCTTGGTAACTAGCGAGTGATAGCGGCTTTTTGGGAGGGTATCAACTATCAAAAATCCTGGAGGAACTCGTGAGTTCTTAATTTTTCCTTACAATATAAATGCTTTGCCAGTTCAAAGGACCAATTTGTCAATAGTCATTTTTTTCCTTGAAAATCCAAACTATGCATAAATTGTCCTACACTCGAGCCAAAATTGTAAAATTAAGATACAATAAATGTAATTGTCATACACCAACTGAAAGTGAAATGAACTATTATTTACTACCCAGAAGATTCCAGCCAAAGAGTGAAACAGTGATGTAAGAATGCATAACCGAAAATTATCATAGGCACTAACTCCAGAAATAAGATTTAAGTGGCTGTAATCGGAAATTGTCACCCTGGCGCATTTTCTTATCCTCCAAGTTCATTATAAAAATGTGCAGCCTATATCAACATTATCTTTTTATACAGTTCTTAGCCCAACAATAACCTGTATAGTAGCCAATTGTTGCTTTCAAAGGATTTTTTTTTTTTTTTGCTCATGCCTAGTTGATTTTTAACAGGATTGGATATACAAATATACAATTTATTTTTACTTTCGGTTTGATGATCAAAGTTCAGAAGTCAAATATTCATGTGCTTGCTAGTAGGGAGAGGTGATGGTGAAGTCAAATACTACATGTGCTTGTATATTGGGAAAGCTATGGTGATTAATCGACTTGCACGCCCATCAAATATGCTGCGCACCGTCCTCAGACATACGCCATGGCCTTCAAGTTCACCGTTGCTCAACATCAAGCCATCAAGAGTCAAGACCACCATCCCTCCCATCTCTCAACAAATAGCACACCCGCCTCCTCATTTAATTTAGCCAAAATACAGTAGCATGTAAGTACCTCAGCACATTTTTCTTAGATCAACTTTTAACATGTAACAACCATTCAAGGTCAAAGAAAGGCCAGGGCAGCATGTTGTGTGGGGTTACGGGTGGGTGGGTGGATGAATGGTGGTGGTGGGAACGGGCGTTAGGTATTTACTATGAGAAAAACTGAAAAAGTAAGGAACCCCATATTTGCAATGTTGGCTGTGGCAATAAAATTAATTTAGAGACGCGATAAAGATCATACGTAAAGGAGGATAAAATAGCAATATATTGGCATGGACTTTACCTAATACTGTGGTATCTTAAAAAATAGAAAGTAAAAACGTTTTTCTTCTTCCTTAATATGATACTTATTCTGGTGCCCATGTTACCTTGGCTGTGTGTGCACTTGTTTCTTGAGGAAATGTGCACAAATTGTTACATGGGCTGTTCACAAATTGTTTACAATGGCTGTTGCAAACCCTTGGGAATAAAAGGTGCTTCTTCTACAAATACTCGTTTAACAATGAAATCAGGGCAATTTAATCATTGACTGCACTTGTAGATACAAACATGACATAGAAACCAACAACTATTTGTGTATTAGTGAGAAATCTATTTTAGACAGTCCAACAGTGAGTACAAGATCTCAATTCTAGCACTTCTTTGTCAGTACAGCTTTATTTAGTAGCACCATTTATATATTGATGCGAAGACGATTGGGGTTCAAAACAGGATGAATCGGAATTCTGGTGACCCTTTGAAATTATGTCAGAATCCGGTTGGTGCTCAAATTTCGTGCTGGAAAAACTGTTATTCCTGTTGGCCAAACCGAAATGCTGGTTCGAGACGGTCAGGATTATTTTTTGATGGATTTTGAAAAATTTTGTTTGAATCTTTCGCAATATTTTTGGTATTTCTTTTTTCTAATTTGTTTAGGATTCATTATTAGGGTTTAAGTTATCTTTTCTTATAAATAGTTGGTATGTAGAAGAATAGAGACAAGTTGCTTATTATTTTTGAGTTATCAACAATAGTTATTTCTCTCTTTAATTCTTTTGTGTGGAAAATGAGGTGTCAATCCTCGTATCTTGGGTTGCCGATTTTAGTTATCGATATTTTCGTGTTAGGTAGGTGAAGGCCTCTTTGCGACAGTCCGCCGCATCGAAGTCTCTCTGCGGGAATTGATCCTACACGTCTACTGAGTTGAGCATAGGATAGACAGTCAGGATCAATTAAGTCAACCAGGTCAAGATCTAGAAAGAACGTCATGAGTGAACAACGCGCGCGACCTGACGGAAGATTGTCAAGCACTAGGAGAATCGTCCATATAGGGCTCGTGTAGATTCGTCTAGAGCGAGGAGTTTGATGATCTCACTAGGCGGAATTGTGATGACGATCGTGATGATGACCGACCGCCTGACCGACGGGACTACGACAGTTGATGCGACATCGACGACCGCAGTCGATATGGTGACTCTGGGAGGAATGATTTTTTCGATAGCGGAGATTGGTTTGATAATTACTATGCTTACCAATGTGATAGTCGTAGGAAAGCTTCATATGAGAGGAGATGATTTCAAGTTGAAGGTTGATATTCCGATCTTTCATGGTCAATATTCCAATCCTTCATCGAGGAGTTCATGGATTGGTTGTCACATGTGAACCAATTCTTCGACTATATAGAGATCCTAGGCGACATGAAGGTGAAGTTGGTGGTATGTCAATTGAAGTTAGGGGCTTCTGTTTGGTGGGATAGGTTGCAAGACGAGCATATGGAAAAGGAAAGAGGTGCATCACCTTAATTTAATATCCTACTCCTAGCGGTGGGACATCGTGTTGACTTGTGACTAGTGTAACCTGATCGGAACTAAGTTAGAGAATTATTTCGACATCTAATCGATTGGGACAAATGCATTGAAACCCTTCCTATCCATGGATTGGCTTCTATTGGAACAAATCCAAAATGCAGTACATCGTGTTTTGGAGAATGAACTCTATATAAGAGTCTCTTCCCATCCTTTTTACTATTGTTTTTGTTGGACGTTTTTGCTGCTTGGTTTTGATAAATACATTTTCGTTATTATTTTCGATGAATGATTTCATTGTTCGCTCTTATTGATTTATACATTCATATTGGATTTTGAGAGAGAGAGAGAAAAGATAGAGGACGTGTACCGAACCGATGTGGTGCCATTACAGGAGGCCGCATAAGGAAAGCTTGATCATTGCGAAGTAGTTCTCTTCTTCTCGACAATTCTCTAATCGGTGGGTAGTTTCGATCATTCTTTCATTCATCTTTACACCCTAATAAAAGAACTCTCTTGTTTCCTTGCAACGTCGTTACAATCAATGAAGTAGTAGCCACTTCATTGTGTAACTTCAGTGATGTTGTAAGAGAGAAAAGATTTAGCTAGTCACTTGCGTGTTAGTATTTTTTGTGTTGAAATGCTGGAATAGTAAATGGTTAGTGCATGTATCCACGAGGATGAAGTAGTAGACACTTCATTGTGTAACTTCAGTGATGTTGTATCCTGAACTTTTATGGAAAAGCGACGTTGTATCATGAGCTTTTATGGAAAAGCGTTATGGAAATAGTTTGGAACCATTTGAGTAACTGGAAATGAATTGGAACCACCGATCCCCAGAAGTGATAATCCTGAAATGGGATTGTGAATTACGAGCAGTGGCTCAAGAAGTTGAGATGTATGAATGGAGATTGAATTACATCTATTTTAATTTCCATGCATTATATGTTTTATAGCTTAGAGCATACGCATTTGCATGGTCATGGACAACTTGTGCACAAGGTTAGGCTTTCCTCAAAAGACATTCAAGGCACCGGAATCGTATCGGCTAATGAGAAAATTATTTGGGCATGCTAAAAGGCACGAGGTATTACGAGACCTTCATTGAGGCTATCTACCTGCTTTGAAGGGACACGCCTCCATTTGAATTTTACGAAAGTTATTATCCCTCCTCTAATATTATGAAACTGTGTAATCGTGGACGTAATTTTCTGTTTATTTTTCCTAGTTTTATCAAGATTCTTTCTCAGGGTTATTTTCTCTTTTAACTCTCTTGTGTGAGAATTGAGGTATGAGTACTATTATCTTGGGTTGTTGGTTTCAGCAATCGGCATTTCTTTGTTGTGTCAAATATGCATACACGAAAATTCAAATTTTCTCTTGTTAAAAAGCCAAACCTCTTTTCATCCCTTTATAGAAAATAGTTATCACTAAAGTCGCAGAATGCTGATAGCTAGCAACATTATATGCTCAACAGAAAGCTGGTGAGGCCATCTACTAATATGATGACAACCAGCAACAAGAGACTGCACAGGAGATTCAATTGGGAATGTACGAAGAACAGAATAACCTAAAACTATTAAAGGACATTGTTTGTTATCACAGTGGACAGCTTTGTGGAACATAAATGTCATTTGGAAATCTCTAGGGTAAATATGAAAGGGGACCAAGGCCCAGCATGAAAGGAACCACATTCCTTCATTTTCATACTAGTATTCCTCTTATACATTATGTCATGGTTACTCAAGGAAATCTCTTGCAACAGAACTACTTTTATGACAACACATTTAACCAGGAATTTATGACAACACATTTAACCAGGAATTTATGACAACACATTTAACCAGGAAGCTTAGATGTCCAAGCCAAACAACTCAGATCTGATCAAATCTGTTATTCAAATAGAACTTAGTAGATTGCCGTTACTGCATTCCTAAGGGCCCCCATTACTTGGTAAAGCCAATCAGTTATCATATGTATGCAGGTCGGTCGGTTCAAACATGGATCACATCAGATTGTTGTGCCCACATGAATCACATCAGATTGTTGTGCCCACAATTACCAAGTCATCAGAAGGGATGTAGACTTGATGTGAATGTGCCAAAATTTAATTAGGCCAAAGCTGACATTACTGCATTCCTAAGGGCCCCCATTACTTAGTAAAGCCAATCTGGTATTATTATCATATGTAAGCAGGTCGGTTCAAACATGAATCACATCAGATTGTTGTGCCCCACAATTACCAAGTCATCAGAAGGGATGTAGACTTGATGTGAATGTGCCAAAATTCAATTAGGCCAAGCCGACATTGTTTACCACAAATTCAAACATGCTATAAAAGCAGAAAATTAATTATAAACACAACAAACAGATGAAGAAACTACGACTTTCTTGTAACCCACTTAGTTATGAGGTAAAGTGCCTTTTTTGCTAGTAACTTTTAGCTTCTCAAATAGATCGCCACTAATAACAATGATAGTTTTTTAATGCTGTATAGTGTATAGTGGGTCAACCCCACTTGAAAATGTATTTACTGATGATAAAAAGAAGAAAAATGAAATTTTGTGATCTCCGTCAACTTCAAAACTCTATCCTCGTTGATTGACCATTCAAATTCTCTACAACTTATGGCAACAACATCCGAATGAGAGCAAATATCAACGGAATACTTTGACTGGATTGAAGGTTCAAGTACTTTCAAGTTTCAACCATGATACATAGCAACCAATAAAAAACATAAACGAAGTTAAAAGAATGAGTAGAAGAACTAGACAGCCCGACGGACATTATGCAGTTTTTCCTCATATGATAGCTTTCTCTTTTCCTATTTTGGGCTTTAAGAGAGTCACTCACTGGGACCTTGGGTCTCGAACCCAGGACTTCCCCTTCCCATACCAAAGATCGGCCACTGGGGTGCCCACCTCGGTTCTTATATGATAGAACTACCAAAAGGAAATTTGCACAATCATAGTTGCGGAAATGTGGAATGACATGATGAGAAATGGGCAGTGAGAGATGATCACCTTAGGTGGGGCTTTGCATCGGAGTCCAATAGATGCACCAATTAGGCATAGTGATAAAATGACAGTTAAAGAAGCTGCTAGAAACTAGGGTTACATGTTACAAACCCAGACCCAATTAGAGACCCTAACGGCCTCGCCCAACCAGCTAAAGCAGGCGCAGAAACAACCGCTATTAGGATTGTCAGCAAGGTTGACAACAGAGAGGAGGAGCAGAGGAGGTTGGAAACACGAGTTCAGGATGCCGTTGTATTTGAGTGACTATTTCGAGTGATATTTGTCAGATTATTACTGTACTTCTCTTCTTTTCTCGAGTTCTCGGGCCGATTTTCCAATATTTGCTTGAGAATTCGTAACAATATGCCTAAGAAACTTGGTCTGTGACTGTAAAATACTAAAAATCTCATAATGTACTTTGATTGTGTCTCCTAAGTTGATCAGTAACATATAGTTAGGTCACAAACTCCTACTTAGTTTCTTCTCTGATATTTCTACTGCATTAAAATCTTCGCATTGAGCATAAAATTGGTTGAATATAACATAAATATTTTTCTTCTCCCCCATGTCAAAATTACAAACTAGTTAACTACAGTCATTGCTATTTAGTCACAATTCAACAAGAGCACAGAAGTTAAACCAAAGCAAAGCAAGAGAAACAAAAAAGAGTCACCTGTTCCCCTTTACTCGGAACCAGGTCTCGGCGCAGCCCCGGTGCGCCGTGCCGAGGCCGTTCTTGCAGCCGCACCCTATCTGCACCAGCTCCGACGCGGACTCCCCCGACGTCCGGCCGGGGCTCACGTGGCAGATCCGGCAAACCCTGTCTTCCTCCTCCTCCTCCGACTCCACGAACACCTTCCCCTTCCCCGCCGCCACGTCAGCCCCAGCCGCCATCTCCAGCGCCCCGACGGCGATCACGACCGACGCCGGCGGCCGATCGACAACGCTCGTCTCCGCCGCCGCCTCCGACGATGACGGCGTCATCTCTCATAATATACTTGGTTTGACTTCTCCAATGGAGCTAGGGTTTTGGAGAGAGAGAGAGAGAGAGAGGAAGGAGAATGGGACTAGTATATGAATAGAGAGGAAGAGGAGGAGGGACAGAACAGCAGGGCAGAGACAGTGATGGACGGACGGAACGGGGGAGGGGTATATATGGTAAATAAGATGAATATTTGGGGGCGATTTATTTAGGTGGGGATGAGGAAGAGAAGCGGCAGGCAGCAGCAATTTGGATAAAGCTGCTATGAAGAGGGTTTGTGGTCACGGGTGGTCCTTAATTTGTCCTTTAATAATTAGTAGGATAAATATAGTAAATTATTCCCCAATATTTAGTAGTTTTAGTTATTAAAAAAAAAATATATACTGTTTAATAATCACCAACCGACAGGTTAGATTTTTATTTATTATTATTTTTCATTAAAAGTTGAATCTAATCGACTAATCCCGAATATTTAGTAGTTTTAGTTAAAACTAAAAAAAATTGACTCGAGTATAGAGACGGCCATAGGCTCCTCTATATGAGCGAGCTGGAGCTGGAGCTGGGGCTGTCGCTGATGAGAGGGAAGACAGGGACTTGGGGCTTCTCAAGAAGATCGCGATGAAGTCCGGGGCTAGGGAGGCGATGGAGAAGGGGATGGTGGACGCGGTGGAGGGGTCGGCGGAGGAGACGGCGGCGGCGGCGGCGATGGCGGAGGGGCTGGAACGGGAGGGTGTATGCGTTCGATGCCGATGGGATCGGTTCCGGAGATTTGTAGGGCGATCGGGCTGCCGGAGGAGAACGAGGAGGATCGCCGTAGAATGTTCGCGTCCAAGCTATGATGACGATGGTGGAGGTTAGTAATTAAAGGGCTTGATAGATCAGTTAGACTTGGTTTCGATCGTGTTGTCGATTGTGATTGTTGTTGTTGTTGTTGTGAAATTGATCGTGTTGTCGATTGTTGTTGTGAAATTGTATAGTTTCTTTAGATTAGGTTAAATTATCGGAGTCATCCTAATGGCATTTCAACTATAGCACACAACTATTCGATTTTGGTACTCCAATTTTATAAATTACTCTTTTGAAACATCCCTATCTTAAAGTACATCAAGACAATTTCAAAAACATATCTTATAATACAAAAGTTCAATTTAAATACTTATATTGTCAGTTATTCTTGTGAAGTGATTCCGATGTGCTCCAAAATTGTTTAAAGGTGTTTAAAAATAATAATTTATAAAATTGGTGTGCCAAAATCGAATAATAGAATACTATAGTTGGGATGTCATTAGGATAATTTAGCCCTTGAAATTATTGTACTTATTCTGCAAAGAGTTACTTTATTATGCAAACTATGTTATATGCACGCCGATAGAATACGACATGGTAAGGACACTGCAACACGGACAACACCTATTTTTGGTGTGTTCTATTGCATTTTAGAATGTCTGGACCGTGTGAAACTGTCCGATATGACAAGGTCCATAATTTTGGAGCGTCAGGTTCTTCCTTATGCATCAGTAGACAATACACTACACTAAGAATGTGAGATACTCTGCATTTCTTTTTGGTAGTTTTAAATGTCGTTTGAAACAAATTGACAACTTTGACTAATTGCAGAGAGAAACCATTAGGTTTCTTAGGGATTTCCGTTTTGGGGGGATGGGCGCTTGCTCAAAAAGACCGTTTATAGAATGCTTGTTGCGCCAGCATTCCGAGAACGGCTATTTGAGCTCCCAAATGAACAAGCATGTTTGGTGCTGATGGCAGAAGAGTCCATTTTCCTTCATCCACCAAAATTATGGTGTTTGTTCACCCTATATTAAGAAAATGACAAGTGTCAAATTAAAAGTGAAAACCACTTTGGTGGGTGAACAAAATCACTCCCAAAGTGGTTTTATGTTGGCTAATTTGACACGTATCATTTTCTTAGTGGAGGGTAAACAAATACCATGGTTTTGGTGGGTGAACCAAAATGGACTCGATGACAGAGGGCCAGTCAAACGACTAGCACGTCACCTTTGGGTTCCGAATGGAGCCTTGGATGAAATGCAACCGCAACCCAACCGGCCCTACACTCTGATTGAAGTCATGTATCTACTTTTGTGGATCTGATTTTTCAGAGAAGCAGATGACTGAAGTCACTTAGGAAAGGAGAGTGCTTGCTGAACCATAAACTCATGTGAATGTGTGAGATGGTCCATTTTGAACCATAAACTCATGGGAACATGTGAGGTGGTTCATTCTGGTAGACTAATATTAATGTAGCCGACTCAATAAATTTGGGGTATAGGCTTTTTTTTTTATCCCATTGGAAGACGGGATCAGCCGTCCCTGATCCGGCGTCCAAATCCTGTCCCCTCATCTATGACATGTGGGCCATACAGATAAAAAATCAATAAAAAGCCCACATGTCATAAAGGGAGGACATGGTTGGGACACCGGATCAGGGACAGCTAATCTGAATACATTGTATAGCCCTGCGATTATCTCGCGACAGTGAGATTTAACTAAAGTTATTTATTGTAGCATTCAATTTGAGAATGGTCATACAGGGTCCAGGGATAACATGACTTTTGGTTGTATAGGCAGGACATGGGTATCAAACTTAGAAATATGTACTTCTGGACAGTGGACATTTAGTTCAAGGAATAAGCACGAGTTGTTGGGGTTTGTTCAATTGGTCACCAGCTAGTTTGTTGGAGTAGATTTATAATAGTAAAAGTTTGATGTTTATAGTAAGCTCTTGGGTTGGTCATATATTGAGAATTTAGTTGTATAATAAAATCTGAATTGACGGGGAAATGGTTACTAAAGATACAATGGCCAGTATGAAACTTCTGTTTGCGCAATTAGGAATAGTTGATCATTGACTCAAATGTCTATATTGTCTATAGCTTTTCTGGTAGACCTTACATTTGATCATCAAGGGGCCATTTTTTAGGCACTTTTGGTCTGAAATGCCAAAGGATGAATATAAATTAGAGCAGGGGTTACCTATGTGGAAGTGCATTAGAGATAGGAAGGAAATTAGTTCTATTATTTGTTCTCCTAAGCCTCGTTTGGTTCGCGGAAAGAAATGGAAAGGAAATTAATTCCTTGGCATTTTCTTTCCTTTGGGAAATTACAATTTTTATTGATTTTTCTTTCCGATGTTTGGAAATGCCAAGGAATTTGGAAAGAAAAGTGAGTACTTTAAGGTGGGAAAGCGATTCTTTGCTTGGATGGATGGAATCATTTTCTTCCCTAATTTTTATTCTATTGGGAATCACTTTCCTTTCCTCCTCAATTCCTTTGGCACCCAAACATAGGAAAGTAATCACTTTTCTTTCCCAACTCCATGATTCCGTGAACCAAACGAGGTTTAAGGTAGAAAAGTTAGCAACATAGCAGTTAATAGCAACCATAGTGGATTATAAGTTGGATTATGTAATTTGCAATCTGATAAATATTAGAGTCCTTCTCAAATTATCAGCAGAAGAGAAAATTTCTTATTTGATAGCAAACGGACAGGTTGTACATCAAACAGATGGCAGAGGTGTTGCTTCTCCCTCTTCCATGGTCGTAACAGCCAAACAAAACAAACTTTCCAGATGGCAGAGGTGTTGCTTCTCCCTCTTCCATGGTCGTAACAGCCAAACAAAACAAACTTTCCCTAAAAACAAAATTATGATCACAATAGGTTAAATTACTTTTCTTTTATAGATTTTCAAGTTGTCCTCTCAAAAAAAGGGAATAGTAGAGGTGGTTGGTGCTGAGACCAGACCACTAACCTATAACGTTGATATTGATGTTTTGTATAGCATGTGTGGCAATGCCTTCAAAGAATCTTTTTCTTGAAGTTGCTATGGACTGAATTTCTCATGTATCTGATTATTGGAGAACTACTGTAAAAGACTCATTAACATTGGTAAAATAGCAATATAATATGATTGGTTTCGACCCGAATTGATCATTATTAGATACAGGAACCATACTAAGCCATCCAAATGCTCCTGTAAGCTGATTCAGGTAGTCAAAGACACAAGGCGCACTCGAGACGCAAATGGTCCATATCGTCCGAGGCGCAAGCATATCATCCAAGACGCAAGGCGCGCGTCCGAGTGAAGCGAGGCACAAAAATAAAAATTAATAAAAAATGTACATAAATAGATAAATTAGTAATGTAAGAAATAAAACCAAATAACATACTAAAACCAACAAAAACATGTTAAAACATAACCAAGTGAACTAGCAGAGCAACAATAGCACTAGCAATCAACAAAACTAACAAGAATTTGTATTCTTCTTAACACACTTATAGTACATTTTAGTTTTTTTTAGTTCAACTGTAGCCAATTTTAGCAACCGTGAAAAGGGCTACCTCTCTCCCACTTGTAAGAGATAAGAGCATCTCCCTGCCTCGAAGATTTTGTAAAAAGAAAAAATATATATAAGGCACGCCTAGGCGTGCCTTTTCTTAGTTGCACCTTGCTGAAAGGCACGCCTTGGGTGCCCCGGGAGAAAGATGTCTCGCCTAATGAGGGGCAAGACTCACCTTTGACTACCATGAAGTTGATTCTGATCAGATGGGATTTAATTCAAAATCTATGTTGCATGGACAGTCACAAATTTGGGTAAGGACACGATACCAATTCGAAATATGGCATTTTTAGAAACTTTTGGGATACAAGTATCGTTGTACGGCATGCATAGGATTATATATATGCCTGAAAGGATATCTATATACATATCTATAGATCTTAATAATATTTGTATTTAACCATGTCTTTGGATGGCAACTAGGTGAGGAAAGTTCTAGAAAGGATTTCAGTGCGAATAAAATGTTACTTTCTCCTATCTCAATCGGTTTGGCATGATTAAGACCATGCCAAATCGCTTTCAACTATGTTTTGGATTCCTTTGAATCCTAGAATCTAAACATGGGCGTATTCGACATAATGTGAGAAAGTATCATGTTAAAAGTACGTGTGGGGTACGGATATAGTCACGGATATGCTCTTCCAAGGGTTATCCCTTCAACATAGTTCAGAGTGGTGTAAGGTTGCAATTGCATGCATTTAGTGTGACTTTCTAATGGTTTCTGGTTGGTACTATAGTTTATCATATTGTGTGCGTGTGTGTGTGTGTGTGTGTGTGTGTGGGTGTGGGTGTGGGTGTGTGTGTGTGTGTGTGTGTGTGTGTTACATTCAAATCTAACGAAAATAATACATGTCTAAGTTTATTAAATATATTCTATTTTTTAATAATTTTATTATTTTTGGCATTTCAATAGGAATAACATTGAAACTTCGATCCAAAACTACCGACATTGAGATTCACAAGAAGGATCAAACCGATTTTGGTACCAATACTTTGAACCTTGGATGGAAAATAAAGTGATCGCTTTTAGGGTTTCCAATATGGAAGCATTCAAGTTTTACTCTAGGTATAAGTTTGGTAATGGGGAAATTAGGAAACTTAAGGAAAATTTGGGAAATTAAGAAAGTTTCCCAAGGAAAAGCGTTGTTTGTTAACTAGAAACTAGGGAATGGAAAATTGAGATTTCTGATCACATTGTCATTATTCAAATCTTCTCCAATCAAACTAGGGCACATGTGAAGCAAAATATATCCACCAACAATATAAACAATATGACAATTTTTATGTCAAGTTGTCATCGTAATGTCAATCTTTGGTGCGGAATTCCCAACCAAGGTATCTACGAAGAAGAGACGACCTTGCTATAAAATTTGAGGTGCAGGATGACATCACAATAATCAAAACTATTGAAGATCCCAGGGTAAAAGATAGGTCTTAGATTTTGAGAAGCCAATAAACACTATATCTTGAGCAATTATTGTGTCCATGAGTTTCTTTGACTTAATCATTTAGATGGAGACGAATCTTGAGATTTCGCTTTGGGTGAAGTTGTGACTTATCAACGGTCAGCATGAAACTAGTTGTTAAGATCGATATATGATTTGTACTCAACAAATGTCTGGTGCAATTTGTTAAGATGGATATATTATGATTTGTGTCTATTTACTTTCAGTTTAATGGAATTTTTGTGTGTATAACATATATATTATTTTGTCACAGCCAAGATAACCTGATTGCGACACGAGAATATGAACTCCCTGTCGAGACTAGCAAGATATCAAACATTCTATCAGGTTTAGCTAAACCTGTTATGGATCCCTACAGTGTCTCATCTATACAGGTGGTTAGATGTTATGTTCGAAGAGTGGGGAAGTGAACTGCTGCTACTTGTGGGCTTTGGCCGACAATTGAGTTTTAAGATGATTTAAGTTGCAGATATGCAATTTATAGGGAAAATATTCTCCAACAGAGGCACGCTCTTGATTTTAATCACAAAAACTTGTTGCCATTAGCACTACTGCCACTCCCAGTGCTATTAGAACCTGCAACAGTGCATGGAAAATCTGGTATGTACTTGTAAGTAAATTTAACAATTTCATCCTATTTGGTCCCATTTCTAATTGCTCTGAGCTATTGTTGCTAAATATAGAAATTTTTAGTGCTTTATATTGATGCATCGTCTGAGTCTCAACTGAATGAAATATCACTCTCCTAGCGATGCAAACTGTAGATACATGAGAAGTGAAGATCATGTAAAATCAAATTTCAGTATCATCGGCGGAGAGGATAAATTTTCTTGTCGACAATGGAACATTCAACTTTTGACGGAGTTCTTTAGGGCGCAAATATGATGAGTGAGTGAGTCTTCAAAAAGTTACATGCAATGTGCTTACGAAAGAAGAGAGACAAGAATTGGTTCCCGGAAAGGAATGGAAAGGTCCTTGGCATTTCCTTTCCTTTGGAAAAATTATAATTTTCATTTATTTTCCTTTTTCGATGTTTGAAAATGTGAAGAAATTTGAAAAAGGAAGTGAATACTTAAAGGTGGAAAAACGATTCCTTGCTTGGATAGAACCATTTTTTTCTCCTAATTTTTCTTTTTCCTCAATTCTTTTGGCACCAAAATATGAAGTAATTACTTTCCTTTTCCTACTCCATGATTCCGCGAACCAAACGAAGTCCAGTATCAATGACTATACTGATGTGAAGCTTGATTTATTCTTTTAAATATACAAGCTCGTATCGAGGGGGGGGGGGGGGGGGGGGGGGGGCCACACCCACGCCAAAAGTAAGATTATTTTGTCATCTCAGAGTGGCATTTTTATCAGAATTTTTTTTTTACTTTCTTCCCACTTATTAATATGAATTTTGTACTTACATTCCACTATTTATGTTTATTAGAGTTACATCTCACTTTTTGTCACGAAAAATATTTATTTTGTCACAAAAAATATTCGTTTTTTCAGAAAAAAATATTTTTCGTGACAAAAAAGTGGAAAGTAAGTAGATATTTATATTAATAAGTGGGACGAAAGTCAAAAATTTTCTTTTACCAATCAAATGGAAATTAGATCTCAATTTACAAAAGTTTGCACTTTTAAGTTTTTCTCAAGATGTTCTTGGGGTATATCCTTTACTCATACTCTTGAGTAAGCAAAGAATAATAATAAAAAAAGGTAAAATATAACCAATATGACATAAAAATGCCTAAAAGCATTCAATAGAGCAATTGGCTCTCTTCCAATATTTATATATTCAAATTTGCAAAAAAAAAAAAAATTATATATTCACAAATAATATAATTTTCAGAAAATTTAATTCCATAAAATTTGATTCTCAAAAATATAAAAAAATTGGCAATATAGTATAACGTCCCCCCATAAAGGTCACGGTTCAAATAATTCTGTTGGCCCTAAGTGGTCAGGTGTACAAAGATTTATATTAGGTCATGGTTCCGAATACTTCTGCCTAATACGTAGAATTACATCACAAAGTAGTTCTGCAAAAAAAAAAAATTTTAAAAAAATATCACAAAATAAAAAATAGGAAGAAATATAAAGCTTATAAACGCAACCATCTTTAAGACGGACATAATCTGTCATTCTTCTCTCGCCCGGTCCAGACTTGTAAATCTGTCTGCCAGGGCCATACATGTCACGTCTATCGCCAGCCCGAAAACGTGTGAAATAAGTTAATGCGGTCTATGGCCAGGGCCGGCCCAGGGCACGGGTGAGGTGGACGACCGCCTTGGGCCCCCAATTTTGGAAGGTCCCATAATTTTAAAATAGACTAGGTATATCATAAAAAATGGAAAGAATTTTTTAAACAAAGACCCACTCTGGAAACAACAACAAAAAAACAGCGCTCTAATATAAAAAAATGATAGCTTGATTGATGATTTTGATAGCTTAATTGATGATTTTGATTGTAAAAATACTAAAAGAAATTTTTATTTATGTGAGAAAAAGGGTCCAAATTCTAGATTTTGTCCTAGGCCCCATAAATGTAGGACCGGCCCGTCTATGGCTCACGAAATAGACTACAAATACAAATACAAAAAAAAAAAACACCACAAGAATCCTTATTACAACCACTACAGGATAGAAGATGGGTTAGAGCATCATTAGTAAGGCTCATCCCATTTCTAGATTCTAGGTTTAGAATGTAGGAGCCCATTTTGTAGAATAGTAAGTCTCATCTATAATTCCAAGTCTCATCTATAGTTCCAATTTATAGAATTTCGGTTCCATCCCACTCATAGGTGCTAAGGATTGGACCTCACAATTTCTAGATTCTGGATTGTAGGAACTCATTTTGTAGAATATTAAGTTCTAATTTGGAGCTCAACTTTCTAGATTCTAGACTTTACATTATTTTTTTTCCACATCAATTTTTGACCACACAATCTTTGGGACCGGAGTTCACTTTATCATTTTCTACTATTCTCATACAAATCCAACCCATTCTATATTTACCTTTTCTTTAAATTTTGGACCCAAAATTGCATTTGAGAGTCCCAACTACTAACGATGCTCTAACTACTAATGATGCTCTTAGCCTAGTAATTTTGGAAAGGGAAAGAAAAAAAAAAAAAGGAAACATATCAAATATGAGCAACTGAAACTCTACACAAAAGTAGAAAAAGAAAACACAATGTATTTGTCAATCACAGATTCATGGTGAAAAAGAATTTGTTGCATTTCTTTCGGCATTTGGACTTTTTCGAGACATACAACTAGCTGGAATGCATCACATTGATATTTTGGAAACATAATTTTGGTCACTAATATAGATGGGCTGATCTTCGGAGCCCGCCGTGTGCTACCGCTATCACCCCAACCCAGTAGCTAGGAGCTTCTCACATTTGATCCTCCCTGCGAAAGCATGTTTGAATAACTCGTCTCACATGAAATCATCTTCCATTTCCTGCAAGGATTTACTAGCAGATGCAATTTGTTTATTTGAGGTCATCTTGTCCGAGACCATGAGGCCCTTGTAACTCCTTATCTCTGCTTGTTTCTCTTTTTCAAGCCTCTCCATCTCCTCTCTTCGTCTCTGCACAACCAGGCATAACATCAGCGATGGGGTTTTCTAAAAGCTAAAAACTGGTTTCTTCAGCTGTGCAGTAATTAACAAGAACACTTTGACTCAAGGTTCAAAGTATCGGTATCGGAATCGGTATCGGACCATTCCTATGAATATCGGGATCGGCGGTATTGAAGGTTTCTGATCAGATTATCGGATTTTTTGGTTTCGGAAAACAAATAATTATTAATAAATTATTAACATTTTAGAAAATATATTTTATACATTTAGGCACAATTTTAAACTTTCAGTATTATTTCTTAGTAGTTTTGAAATTGAACGAAACAATAGTCACCCTTACAGATTGATTTACATACGATAGATAAGTTTCTTCTTTTACATGCTTTTATAACCTTTTTATGCTTTTACACCATTGTTGATTGGTCTTTTTTGTTCAATTTTCTTTGCCGAATTGACCTAAAAAGACCCCCAATGTCGGTATCGGTCCGTATCGGGTATCGGATCGGGACTTGCCAAACTGTATCGGTATCGGCCGATACTGCGAACTATGCTTTGAATATATTCTTGATAACGAAGCAAGTCATGTACATATACAAAATAGATTGTGCTCAATTGCAAGAAATACTTACTTCAATATCTAGCTATCTTCATAGAGAAATACTTACTTTCTCTCTCAACTGAAGCTTTCTTTCAGCTTTCTCCGCAGCATTGACTGATTCTCGCTCGGCTGTGCAGGAGAACAAGCAAGAAAAATAACTTCCCTGATCCATCCCAAGTATTATAGGACATTGAGTGAGCAGAAAAAAAAAATACATAATCACATCAGATATAAGAAAGAAGTAGGTGGTTTCATTCTCAAGAAGCTATGGAAACAATTACAATTTCTTGAGATTTTCGTATGTTTTTCTAACGAAAAATAGTTAGTTGACAAGTGCATCCAGATGAAGGGAACAAACTACAAATGCATAAAAGATACAAGCAACACGAAAATTATGGCATCACCATCAACATGCTTGATGAGGAAAACACGAGCCTATAACAAAGGCGACACTGGGACATGAGTGGATAATGATATCAACATTTAACATGCTTGAAGAGGAAGAAGCCAAAGGCAGACTACTATAAACACCTAGTTATGAGCCAAATCAATACTTTAAGCTGATGAAGATCAATGTATAGATGGTAGTTGGGTAAGGGCTCCACTGGAAAGAAGAAAAAAAAAGTACTGGTATAGCAAGGATAACATCCAAGGAATCCTCAGGTCAAAACAATTACAAATTGTAGTGAAGAAAGCACAGTGTTCAGCTCTTGATAGAGTCCACATGTATAGGAGCAGCTCATACAGATATATCAAGATAGCAAATGCACATAAAAAGCTAAACGTGGGGCCTTCTAAGATTAAGTTGGAATTTTTGCATTTAAAACAAGGGTAATTTAGACATGCTCAATTTTCAAAGGCACAAGTGATACAAAAAGTAATTAAACCATATTTGCAATAGCTGAATGGCTTACATAAGCATAATTGAAATAGCATAATTTACAAGGGTAGATATAAAGTTAATCAGTAATTAAGCTTCAAATGGTTACAGTTGCTACCATTAGTATTCACATTACCAGTACTTTGCTACAGAACCACTTGCAACCTTCCTAATCTATTATTTAACAGCTCTCCAATTATCTGAGTTCAACTTTCTAGCCCTTTGTCCTCACACAAAAATGGCTTATATATAAACTGAATATTTACTATGGGCAAGCAGCAGACTCCAAAAAAACCGAAAGGCCTTCAGTGATCTAATCATAGAATAAGATCGAAAGCTTCCAAGTAACTCTTCGAAATACATATGCGTACGCTAAAAATATAAGACATAACCTTCGAAGCAGGGACACTCCAAACTTATGCCGTGTCTGTGTCATGTCGAACACACGTATCAGACACGCTACGGACACTCCAAAATATACTAGGACGCACCAAAATATGTGCCAAATACGTGTCGCTGTGTCAGAAATGTGGTGTGTCGAATCTGTTTCTGTGCAACATTGGATACCACCAATCATGACTTTTGGAAAATGAGCAGCACCAGGATAGATAATAGACAGGGATTGTCTTTTACCTTTCAAGTCTGGCTTCCGCTCAACTTTTGTCTTGTTCAACCTATTAACAACCTCGTTAAGGCGCTTCTCCACTTTCACTGTACGGACCTGTAAACATGAGATAGGGTTAGTCCCAGCAAATCTTCCAGTATCAAAATCCAACTAGGATAGTTGTAAAAATTATATAAGAGTTAGAGAATTAGGAAATTGTGCAAAATGAGGTTCTGGCATGGTCTTTCACTGAAAGTTTGATTTTGCAATTACTACTGCATCTTAACATAGATGAAGATTCAAGATTGAAAGAAACAAATGATTGCAAGATTCCCATTAAGAGAATAAGTCCCTTTGCTTTCATGAGGGATAGACCACAAAGATGATTGATATTGAGCTCCACATTACTATTAGGGGATGTTTGGTTCAAGTTTTTGTGGCTTGGGAATGGGTTTTGAATTCCTTACCCATGTTTGGTATGTTTAGGATTGGGAATGAGGAGGGAATAGGAGGGGCTTAGGGAGGAAAGCTATTCCCATTGACTTGGGAAAGCTATTCCCAAGCCCCTCCCCTTGGGAATAGATTTGCTTTCCTAGGAATGATGTTTGGCTATTTTGTTTGGACGGTTATACCCTCTTTTTATTTTCAAATTTTCAACTTCTATCCCAAACATGAAAATCATCATAAAATTAATACAAGGGTATTAAAGGAATACTAAATAAATTAATATTTCTATCCTTTTGTAAACCAAACATGGAGATGAAATTTTTAAAAATTTTGAACTACCTATTCCCAACCTAACCAAACATGGGTATGGGAATGTTGAATTCCTTTCCCATGGGAAAGGAATTGAAAACCTATTCCTAGGAATACAAAAACTTGATCCAAACGAGCCCTTAAAGTTCGCTTCGACTTGAACTACTAGAAATAGGAGTTTAACAAGGCTGTCACCTATACCATCCAATTTTGAGGGCATTTGTTTGGACTCCGCAACTGAAAGATCAAGTTTATATTAGCTTGTTCAAAAGGTTTTACATGACAAAGAATATGATAACTCTAGTTATGTATAACTATATATTTTTACAATTTACATACAAATATAATACAACTTCCATACCTAGTTCACAATATATATATATATATATATATATATATATATATATATATATATATATATATATATATAGAGAGAGAGAGAGAGAGAGAGAGAGAGAGAGAGAGAGTTGTAAACTCCAATTCTTGATAGTACATATAGCAGACACGGTTTATAAAAAATAAGTAATATACAGGAATCCCCTAATGTTTCCATTTATTCAAGTTTCCTCCTTGAAACTTGTTTTAAGTTACTAGTAACCGAGTTTTTTTTTTACAACAAAGAAGTTGTGAAATAACGATATTATTCTTAGTTCTCACAAATAAAACAAATATAAGTCAACCTTCTTTCTCCTTCCCGCTCCTATGAATGACCAATTGCAGCAGCAGGGGGCAACAGGTAGCGGATAGTGCCACCACTAGGCTGGCAATTGTCTTACCCATTCCCCTATTTTTCATTTTCTATTCCTCTCCCTGCTATCTTCACCTCCTAACCCAATTCCTCCACCCCTTAGCTTTCATGCCAATCTGCCCTCAGGCATGCTATAATTGTTGCTTCAGTCAAATAATCTGGAAACGGGATGGTTGGCGACTATTTTAGTGTTAGAATATCTTAATCACAAATGAGAGATTTCATAATAGAATTCAAAAATAAAATTAGAATATCACAAATGAGAAATTTGGAAAAATATGTTATTTATAACACTAAAATCGAATAACACTAAAATCGTTGCCACACATCAGCGCCACGTTTTAGTGTTAAAGAATCGATCACAAATTAATTTTTTATGATAGAATTCAAAAATCAAATTAAATATAAAAAATTTGAAATTTGAAAAAATATATTATATGTAACACTAATATTGTTGACACATCGTAGCCATGTCAACGTCACGTCAACGCCAATTCATCGCCATGTCATGGATGATGGTATCACCCAAAAACCTCGGGTGATGAATAGCATTTTTGGAAGTCAATTGACCTTGTGTCTAATTTATATGTAATTAATAAACATCTAGCGGCTATATTAAGTCACTGTGATAATCAATTTGAAGCTGCTAGGCAAAGAATTCCACATGTATTAATAGAAAGATTCATAAAAGAATTTATCGACTCTTAGTATGAACTTCATAAGACAGGACAAGATGTATATCAGTTCGTGAGATTATAGAATACAAGGAATATGCAAGAAATTCTCACACAGACAATAGTTGGGATGGGTCTCAAGTCTTAAGCCCATAAGATAGTCGATGTACGTGGACAGTCAACCTCTAAATTCAGGTTCTAATCATATTAGGGTTTGCTTAACTCCTATAAATAGTTGATGTACGGGATCAATGTTTATGATGTTTTGACGGTTCATACGGGTTTTAAGGCCGACTTAGGAGGCATGACTTGGGAGGCAAAGTCAGGTTCTAATCATATTAGGGTTTGCTTAACTCCTATAAATAGGAAGTTACGGAAACTTTCGTGTGCGATCTTTGTTCTACCACTGTTCTAAGAGTTATGTGTCTTTTACGTTCTTCCACTTCAAGAAGGAAAAATGTTTTTGAATGAGGGTTGTCTTCTCCGTGATGGTTTCAGGATCATCACAGTGGTATCGGTGGGACGACCGTTACTAGGTGAGAGATTCCTTCTGAGCGGTTGTGGTTTTCTTCAGCGACCTCCATTGTATTTTTATAACTCTTGAGAAGTGCAAGGGATTAACTCTTGGAGTAAGGGAGTTAACAAAATAATTGTATTTGTAATCTTGTTGAATAAAATATTAGGATGCTTGTTCTTTGCTTAGCTTCGTAGAAGGTTGTGGTTCGTGTCTTTATTGGGTACGGCCCACGCTAATGTACGTGCATATGCTAACACCCTCATCAACACACCAAAAGGATTTCTCAATTATTAACTTGATAGCTCTTTTGTCCTTGTGAGGACTACAATATTTACTACCTTACTTGAGACTGGAAAAGGTCTCTAATCCTTTTCAAAATGATTAGCATAAGTTTGTAAGTTACACTAATGTAACAAACAACCCCAGAATGTTGTCTAAACGTAGCTAGTGACTGACACTAATTCACAAGGTTCATCGATTTGGAACGTCAATCACACTTAGACTGGTCCTGAGTTCTGCATACCTCTATGATGTCACATTTAACAAAAAGTGCATTTCTTATGCATTAAAAGAACATAATAACTCATGGGCTAGCATGTGAAAAAAATTTCTTCAGTATAACAATTCAATAAGAGAGAATAGAAAATGACAAAGTATAAAAATTTCTTCAGTATAAAAATTTCTTCAATAAGAATGAGATTGATTCTTGTTCGTCTCATATTTCTTTCCTCTATCCAATGTTCTAAATTTCGCTAGGCGGAATCGGTGCGCCGGAGAATGAGATTGATTCTTGTTCGTCTCATATTTCTTTCCTCTATCCAATGTTCTAAATTTCGCTAGGCGAAATCGGTGCGCCGGAGGACCACCTAGCGCCTAGGCGCCGATCTGTTTTTTTTTCTTATTTTTTTTTATTTTGAATATTTGTAGATATAAATTACTCGTATGTAACATATTCACACAAGTGTTTATTAGCTCCAATGGCTAGCATGCCTTTGCTAAAGCTGTTGATTTATGGTGGGTTGAGTTATTACAGGTTCGAATTCTTCCTATGGGATTTTTTTTTTCAGTTTTTTTTTTTACTTAAAACCTAAACCTAATAAAAGGGGAGGAGAGGAGAGAGAAAACTTCCATCAACAACAACTCTCCCCTTCCCTCCCCCTACCCATCCCCTCTCCAGCCAACAACAGCAGCCGCCACCAACAGCAGGCGGCGGCGGCCCCCTCCCTTATCCAGCCAGCAACAGGTGGCCCCCTCTCCGGCCAGCAGCAGGCGGCGGCGACAGCCTCCTCCCCTCTCCGGCCAGCAGCCACCACTAGCAGGCGGCGGCGGCAGGTAAGTACAACTTTTTTTTTGAATTTCAAATATTTTTTTGGATTTTTTTTTTGAAAAATTTCAAAAAGAAATCGGACGAATAGCCCAATTAGGACAGCCTAGGTGCCGCCTAGGGCCGCCTAGTGCCGCATAGGCCCTCCTAGAGCCGAAACCCGCCTAGGACCACCGCCTAGAGGGGTTTCGGTGCGGCCGAAGGCCGCCTAGGCCGAAATTTAGAACACTGCCTCTGTCACTACATAAAGAATCATCTTACATGTCAGAAAAAGATACAATCAAATGAATTGCCTAAGTTGCATATTAGAATCTACAGAAAAGGTTTTTATTGTTTTCATATGACCCTTTTCTCGACTTCTGTTTTTGTATTCCTCTGTCGAATTTTCATGTTTCTTTTGATATCACAAAGTCATATCAAATCCTCAATATATAGGCTGTAATATCATCGAGTGTCATTGAGTAACTCTTTGATATCTAGACCCTTGAATTCAGGTAACACTTACCGACTTGCTTAACAAAACATGTAGACTTGCTTAACAAAACATGTACCTGGCTAAAAATTCTTTTATTAGTTTCGAATACACCATTCTTATAGGATGAGAGGTAACAATGCAGTTGCACAAATTGTCGATGGAAATACAATCACAAAAAAAAAAATCAATTCTGTCAGGAGTGATAATATATTATCACTTCAAGTTATCATGGCTGTGTCATTCACATGACCTGAGAAGAGTACAATATTGCAAGAACTATAGCTACTAACCATTTTAGAATTGTGGAAACCAACTTGCCCAACATCCATGGAAGCAGTCTTCTTCAAGTTATACCATGGAGTATACACAACCTCGATATTGTTCACCTTGTTGCCTGTAATTGTGGAAATTTTAGAACCAATAACTTCCGTCCAGATGTTTGTATACAAAGAACAAAGTAGAGCAAAGCTACAGACTAATTAAAAAAACAATGCAAAACAGAAATTGCCTTGTATCGAATTGGCTTTGACGAGTTGGACACAATCTTCCAATAAGCCTTCACTTAAATCGTCTATCGTCTGGCCTTTATTCATCCTTAAGTAAACATGAGCTGAGGACATCTTGTCCACATGAAACCTGGTACAAAATATAAGTGGATAAAATTCATAACTACTCTAAAGTACCAATTTACTCAAAAAAACATATTCAAAAACACAAAAACAAAAACAAACAATATCAAAGGGCTAATCTTTCTTTAATAGGTTCCAATAAGATTTGTTTCATGATCAAATCCATACTTGAAGCTGAAAAATGGCAGATTTTTAATGAAAATTCAGAAATAAACATATATAATAAAAATCGGAAGAGAAATCAACCAGGCCAATCAATGGAGAAGGACTATTCTTCCTTTCAAGTCCAAATTAGAATTGACTCGTGAACAAAATCCACACCAATTCTTTCTATACAGTACAAAATAAGAATTGGGTCGTGAACAAAATCGAAACTTTAAGCCCTAGGCGACAATCTAACGTCGAAATCCAAACTAGTATGAATTTTGCCATGAAAAAAAAAATCAGAGTTTCGACAGAAATCACCAAATGTCCTCGGGAAATCCGTATTTGATGAGCTCCTCGTTCTCGAACTTGTCCAGACCCATGAATATGGTGTAGTCGCCGACGTCCGGCCGCGCCTTGAAGTAGAAAACCATCTCCTTTTCGAAATTGGGATCGGAAATTAGGGTTTGGTCGTGGGATAGCTCTCGATCTCTGCTCGAATTTTAGGGTTTGAGGAGAATTTTGAGGTATGGAAGAAAGGAATTGGGGAGAATAATGTAGCGTCACCGAATGCGCTATTTATTCTTTTGTAGAGCCATCTTATTAATGTGACCAATATGAATTCATGTTCTTGGAGTTGGATTATTGTTGTTGTTGTTGTTTTAAAGTGTGTTCTTGGTAGCCCCCTCGAATCTTACTCATTTCCACGTAAGCCACGTGGAATATTGTTGTCTAGAAGGGAGTAGGTCTTTTAAAGGTTTTTTCTAAGGGCACCACACTATTTACTTGGGGGCAGCCCAAAAAATGTTCAAAAAAAATTACAAGTTTGCCATCAATTTTTTTACTTGGGGGCAGTCCAAGCCAGCCCTAGGACTGCCAGCAAGTTAGCAGTCCTAACATACGTTAGGACTGCCAGCAAGGTGGCATTCCTCCTCGGAGATTGGTCGGAGCTGGTTGGGGAGGGTAGTCCTCGGAGAAGAAGAAGCAGAAGCAGATGGGAAGGGAGATCCTTGCGCTGTGTAGCTCGTCGACGCCTGGCCCTTGCACTGCGGAGCTCGTCGACAGCGTCCCGCCGCCGAGAGGACAGGTGGCAGCTCGGCAGCGCGAGGGGTCGGCTGTGCTGCGTGGTACTGACGGAGTCCTTGGACGCGTTGGCATACGCGCTGGAGGGATCGACTGACAAGTGGAGGCTCGTGGGGTCGATAGGGCTGGCGTGGTGGCCGTCGACGGTGCCGGCGAGGTTCGAGAGCTGCTCGGCGACGGGGGTTCAGGTGGTGCTGGAGGCGGAGGGGAACGTGGTGGTGGCGGATCTCGAACGGGAGAGGATTGTCAGCACCGCGGAGCTCCGGCAAGAGACGGCGGCGGCGGCCAAGAAGGAGGAGGAGGAGGAGGAGGAGGAGAGAGGAGAGAGAAAAATCATAATGTTTGGCTGCCCCCAAGCAATTTTTGCGGTGCCCTTAGAAAAATTCTTTTAAATCATCAAGATTCTCTCTCTATATCTCTACTGTTACAAGAAAACTAAACGGCTCCAAATTAAAATTTTGTGTATTTTATCAACCATTTTACTTTAAAAAAATTAAAAAAAATAAAGTCACGTAACCGTTGTTATTTTCTCACGTAATCTCTACTATTATAAGTGAACTTCAAAACTTATAAGGGAACTTCAAAACGGCTCCAAATTAAGCGGTGTGTATTTCATCAACCATTTCGTTTTAAATTTTTTTAAAAATCTCGTAGCCGTAGTTATTTTCTCACGTAATTTAAAATTAAATTAAATTTTAAAATCCTCCTAATTGCATTAATATGTATAAATTCTAAAATATTTTAGAATTTAAATTATATCTAAACTAACAAAATGATATTATCTAACTAAACACATATCCAAAAGTTTAAAAATATATTTATGATAAATAATAACTAAAATATATTCAAATTCTATTTAAAATATGGTAACATAATTTAAATTTTTTTTATTTCAATCATGTTGCATTTTTTTTTCTTTTTTTACATGCAACGCACGTAAAAGTAACTAGTTGTTTATAAACTCTTACGATCAATAACCATAAGACCTAATTTGGAGGTTTAAGCAAACATCTATCTATGCTGGTCTATTTAGGTTTTTTTTTTTTAATGAAGAGTGAAATGAAATGTATTTATGATCAAAACTAAATTTTTGTTGAAGTAGAACTCCCTTCACCCTCAAACTCAATCTCCATTCTTAAGTCTAGACATCAAAAGGTCATCGTCAAGGTTAACTATTATATTATGTTAGAATAATATAACAAAAGGTAAATAAGGAATTGTGACAAATATTTAAGGAATTTTTTTCTTCTAAATAATATGATTCATAAGACATGTTGAAACCCAAGAATTTGACTTCCTCTTGCCATTTTACCATTGTGCAAAGGTCGAAATAATTTAATCTTGTATTCATCTCAATAGAGTACACATGCAATAAAATATTTTTGGAATAAGGACAAATAAAAGGTAGTAACATGGAGTACTAAATATTTAACTTATGAAAAAAAATCCAAGATAAAGTAATAAAATACAAATAAATTAGAAGTGATTCATAAGTAAAAAATATATTTTAAACTTAAAATAGTCTATAAAAATTTATGAGTTTTAAACCTTTAACTTACCAAAAAAATAAATCAAACTTCTTTGATCTCTTGTGATCTCTTAATATTTTATTCAGACCCCTCTGGTATATTTTTAACTACTTTCTCAACTATATTATTTTGAAAGCAAGACCAATATTTCAATCATTCTTTCTAACTTTCTATTTTTTATTATCTTTTACCAACCAAACACAACACACATTGGTTTTTTAAAATATTCTCAAATATCAAAACTTTTACAACTTGATATCTTAAAATATTTTTGCTAACAAATTGTTATCTCATGTTTCAAATTTTTGATAATTGATTATCAACTTGTTAATAAAAACAACGCGAAAAACAGGCGGACATCGGCTCACCTTAGTCCAACGCTTGTAGCTTGTGGAAAACAGTACAGACACGAGATGGAGCTGACAGAGTTCCAGTCTCCCAACTCTAAAGAGGTGTATGTATGTGTGGGTGTTAATAAAAACAACTTAGTTTGGATTGATCATGAAAAAATAAGTAGAGTTAAGTGGGTTAAATGAGGGAGTGAGTTAATACATATTACCTTGCTTAGATCAGAGAGAGAGTTAAGTTTGGTGTATTAATAACTCTTGCTTTGATTGAATGTTTTGAGTGAAAGGATGTTTAATAAAAATATAATATTTACAAAAACATTCTTATTACATATGTTATAAAATTAAATTTGATTAAAATTTTAATTAAAAGTTGTTAAAATATCTTCAAAAATGAGAAAGCTACCGAACAACATATTGAAAGTAAGAAAATTTGAGAAAAAATATAATATTTTATAGGACAAATAAGTGATATTATAACTTTTTGAAAAAAATTTCTCACTCCCTCCATTAGCCCTCTGATATGGGATTAAAAATATATACAAAAGATGGTTAAACAAACCATCACTTAACCCTCCATCACAAATCCCACTCTCAAACCAAACATTATTTTATTTTTTTCGCACTCTCTTAAGCCTCAATCTAAGTCGACCCTTAGGCCTAGTTTGGTTCGCAAAAAGGAGAGGAAATCAATTTCTTGTTATTTTTCTTTCCTTGAAAAATTATAATTTTTATCCATTTTACTTTCCGGTATTTGGATATGACAAAAAAAATAAGGCTAAATTGCAACTTTATACCCTCAACTATCACTGTTTTTCAACTTGATACCCTAAATTTTTATAGGTACCAACTTGATACCTTGGGGAAAAAAATTGGGACCAAATTGTCCCTTCTTCCCCCCCCCCCCCCCTCTCTGGCTGCGAGTGGCAGCGGGCGCGCGCGGACGAGCGGACGGTGAGGGGACACTCGGGGGGCGCGACGAGCTGGGCAGCGCGTGAGCGGACGCGGGACAATGTGCGTGGACGAGGTGGGCAGTGCGCGACGGCGCTCGGGGCAGCGCGCGGGGGTGCACGCGAGCTGGGGCGGGTAGGGTGGGTCGTCGGTGCCGGAGACGGGTAGGGGGATGGTCGCCAGAGGGGGGGTGATGGCCGCCGGGGTGGGTGGAAAAAGTAGCAGCCGATGGAGGGTAGTTTAGGAATAAAAGAAAAATTGGGTATCAAGTTAGAAATATAAGTTGAGATAGGGTATTAAGTTAGTACCTATAAAAGTTAAGATATTAAGTTGAAAAACAGTGATAGTTGAGCGTATCAAGTTACAACTTTGTGGCACCCAGTTTCTAAAAATGTGGGTAATTTTAAAATTTGGTAATTATAATTATTTAATAATGATATTTAAACCATATTATAATTTTTGGTGATTTTTAGTTATTTTAAAAACTATTTAAAACCACGACTTGTGATTTTGATGTTTTGCTAGTGCAACCTTAGAGATTACTTAACCTAGAGACTAACCATGATCATATGAGCCTAATCATAGGTTTAGAACATCAAGTTAGGGCTTTTTAGCCTAAGGGGTATTTTGGTAATTTACTAGGAATTATTGGAATTGTTGGATTTATGTGAATTATTATTATTTAATTATTGTCATGAGAGTCCCTAACCTAGTTTACCCTAATCTAGAGGTTAGCCACTAACCTAGAGATTAAAGGATAGCTAATTATCTCATGGCATTATTCACAAATATCTTAGAATACCTTTATTAGATATTTTCCTTAAAACCCTCAAAATATCCTTTCTTTACCTAGAAGTCCTTGCCTTCACCATGAAGGAAGGCAAGAGGACACCCCCCCTTGCCATGACCAGCCAAGGGCACCCCCCCTATCACTACCCCTTCCTATATAATCATATCAAACCCTTGCATACAAATTTACATGTTTTAAACCTAGAAATTCCCTTTCCATCAAACCTTCATAACTTCTTCAAATTAGCTCTAAATTCACCCAAGTCTTTTGCATTGGGACCCTACAACATTGAGGGTACTAAGGGAGGCTAGCAAGCAAGGACACAAGGCCATTTGCAACATCAAGTGAAGAGGACACACCCCCCCTATTCTAGGCTTTTCCTTGAGTTTTCACTCAATAGGTATAAAGTGCCTCTAAACCTATTAATATTGTGTTTTCTCTTCATGGTTGCATGCATCTAGGTACCATGGACCTATAGGCCAAGTTTGGTAGGATATGGATTTGGTTTGGTGTCCGTATCGGACACGTATCTATATTTTAATTCTAGTGTTTGGTGAAATGCCACTTAGGAATAAAAGTTAGTGTTTTGTAAAACTAATTACATATTTGGGTAGCCCTAGACATGCTGGACACGAAACCCTATGACTGAGCACGACACTGTGTCGTTTTCGTATCGAAAATCGACACGGACACGCTGCGCACAGCACACGCACAGTACCCTGCTCACACGTGTCTCGTACTCACTGTACAGAGCACGTGGACACACCAAAATTGGCATGGACACGGGGGCAATGTCTGCGAACATGCCCCCAAAATTTCACGACACCTCGTGTCGTATCGAGGACACGAGGACACGTGCACTGGTCGTGCACTGACAGTGCACACACGCACAGAGCCGACTTCGCGCGCGTCGTGTCGCACGGACACGACACTTGGACACCTCGTGTTTGCACGAGTGTGTAGCCCAACATGTGGGCTACACGTGGGCATGACCACGAGATCCCACGTGGCTCGTGTCGTGTCCACGAGACACGCGAACCACTGCACGATGCAGTGCTAAACCGCGCGTATCAGTCGTGTTTTCCCGACTGATACGGACCTCGTATCGTGTCCTGAGGACACGTGGACACTGTGCAGGCTACCCTACCCCTAAACTAACCCTAGGCGAACCTAGGAACACGATCACGAGACACGAGGACATGCGTGTCGTGTCCTAGAGCTAGGTGCACGCGTGCACGACGCGGTGACAATTCCCTGTGTCAGGGTTTACCCGATTGGGTTTTCTAGAGTTTAGACACGTTGTGTCATGTCGTGGTGTCGTATCAGGGCCCCTAGTCACTAGAGGACACCTAGGGACACTGTTACCAACCCTTGGTTGGGGACCATAGTCGAGTTTAGGGGTTGGTTTTGGGTTTACCCTAACCCACTGTCACAGTGTATTATTTCCAGTTTTTGGTATTATTCCCAGTTTTCAAATTCGAGATTCAAAATGATTTTTGATGTTTATTATACATGCATTTGTATGTATACGTATTGTATATACATATATATGTGTTTGTATGTGTGTAGGTAAAAATTTGGGGTATATACATGTGTGTACATATGTATAAACATATATGTATATATATAGGGGTGTGTGTGTTATTGTGAGTGTGTGAGGGTTTGGTTTCCAGTTTCAGGAAACTGGAAATCCCCCCCCCCCCCCCTTTTTTTGTGTATCAGTAAATCTCTCTCTCTCTCACTCTATTTCACTATCTCTCTCACTTTTCTCTTTATATATATATGTATTGTATATATATATATATATATATATATATATATATATATATATATATATATATATATATATATATATATATATGTTGTATATATGTATGTTTTTATATATGTATTTGATATTGTATCTATATATTTATATATATGGTATATAAGTAGTATATAGGCTATAGGCCTATGTATATATATATATATATATATATATATATATATATATATATATATATATATATATATATATATATATATATATATATAAAGTATAGATGTATGTATATATATATGTGGTATAGAGATAGATATCTATGTGATATTAGCCTATGGTATTCATTTATGAGCCTATGGCTATGAGGTTAGGTTTTGACCCTTGTTTGACTAAAGTTGACCAAAGTCAACCTTAGGTCAAACTTGACCTAGTTAACCTAGATTTGACTTGAAATAACCTAGAATGACTAGTTTGACTAAACCCTAACTAGTTTGACCATGGTTGACCTAACTTTGACTAGTTTGACCTAGTTTAACTTTTAGAGTTGACCAAGAGTTGACTTTTGACCAGATTGACCTAGAATCATGTAGTATGTATTGTATACTCTAATTTTACCATTGTGGATATATTGTGACCTGTTTTACTCTAAATAGGACTCTGTGACACCAGTTCGGACATCTATTCATATCAGTCATACAGGGAGACAGGCGAGTACATTCTCTGATCATTTTATACTTGTTAGGATTTATATTCTTGCTCTAGATTACTTTACATGATGCTGTCACGTTATTATCACGGATTGGTACTATATGGATCTTGTCATGCAATGTTATCCCCCTCGGGGTACATTAAATACAGTTGTCATGTGCTTTTCACGAACATCTTGTATTTTATGTACACCGTTTTCATGTATACTCTTGTGCAATCTTGTACTCTCATGATCACGTGAGCAAACATCATAAAAACCTCTTGTGCAAGGTAACGTAACTTGACTGGATCCTTGTGTATTGATTGGGGAGGGTGAGTAGGAAATGATTATGTGATCAAAATCCCATCTTGTGAAATCTTGTGAAATCATGTATATGTCCATAGTACACTAACGTATGATGGAGTTACCCTTGTATTGTCCTAACCCGTTTATATAACCATCTCATGCTCTAAATCACAGGTTACCTACAGTTCTTACTTATCATATATATATAGATATTTTCAGTTATCAAATCTCTCTCGTTTTTATATATATTCTTTACAGTCCATGTATCTTACTCTATGCATGCTTTACATTTTCCAACATGATATGAACTGCGTGAGATGTATTGTGCTCGTTCCTGTCCTGACTGGACATGTTGAAAATATTACAGATGATGATGGTGACTGTCCTACCTTCTATGGGACACATGAGGGTGACCTTCAGGAGCCTGAGGAGCATCTAGCTCAGTAGAGGGTGCCTAGTCTAGTCTAGTGTTTATAGTTTTCATTTTGTATCGGATTGTTCCGATTGTTAGTTGTGACTTAGTTATATTTCAGGTCTTGTACTTATTTGTGTTGGACATCTACTTTGTGTGGTGTGATAACTCTATTATATTCAGTTTCTTCCTTTCATCTGATTCCATATCATGCTCTATCTTTTCTAGTCTTGTGTTTGAGATATAGAGTTGAGATGTTATGTAATACCTCCGTGCGGAGATGACAGGTTTACATATCTTGTTGTTAGATGTTAGATGTTATAGATGACCTATACAGCGTTCTACCGCCGACACTGCGGCGTAGGCTGGACGTACCCACGTTTTTGTGCCCCTAATCAGGGTGCGGGTCGTGACACGTTTTTGTGGTGGCTCATGCAAGTCTGTGTCGCAATTAGTGCGATCTCATAATGGTGCTCGACTTAGAGTACTAATTACGAGCCTGTAATTAGGACCTAGGACATGATAGGAGTTTCTCAATCACACCTAGGAAAATTTTCGATCTTTTGATTATCATGATTACTTCCCTTGTATTAAATTAACTGTCCTTCCTTGATAAATCTACTCATGTGCCATATTGATCTCTTTGTTTCAATTCGTCTCCAGGATGACGAAGACGTACCCGCAGGCCACTGGGTCGAGTAGCTTGCCCGATAGATCTGACCAGGCTGAGGAGGAGGTTCACGAGACTGCCCCCAGTGATTCTACTATCCCGGAGACCCCGGCAGTTGCACAGGGAGGTCTACTACCTCCACCCCAGAGGGTTTCGATCGTCATTCCGGAGATGTTGCCGCCACCACCACCGATACCGACGGATACACATCATATGTTCCTTCTCCTTCAGCAGATGATGGAGACTCAGCGGGCCCAGGCAGAGGCATCGCAGCGCCAGTCGGAGGCGTCACACCGTCAGATTGAGATGCTGAGGCAGAGCATGGAGAACTCGCATTAGCTTGCACTGGCAGCAGTGGAGAGAGTGGCACCGGGTACGGTGCAGGGCCCTACCGGCCAGCAGCAGTCCAGGCCGGGGATAGTATTAGACTTTAGGAAGAAGAGCTCTAGGGACTTCACGGGCACGGAGGGCATCCTCTATGCAGACGACTGGCTAGAGGATGTGCAGCGGAGCATGGAGCTAGCAGAGCTTCCTAGAGCACTTTGGGTTTCGGCCGCAGCCAGCCGATTCTTCGACATCGCGCTGACATGGTACCGCACGGATCCTCATGCGTCGGTGAGAGGGCTGACATGGAAGAACTTCCGGAGGCTCTTCAAGGAGAAGTTCTTCCCGGACGTGGCTCTTACAGCATTGGAGGGCCAGTTCGTGGGTCTAGTACAGGAGAACTCGTCGGTGGACGAGTATGCAGCTGAGTTCTTCCGCCTTAGCAGGTTCGCTCCCGATATGATCCAGGATGAGGGACAGAAGGCTCGTAAGTTCCGTAGGGGACTTATTCATGCAGTGCGCACCCGCACCTTGGGACGCCGTGACGCGACGTTCGATCAGATATTGATGGACGCACAGATTGCAGAGGAGGACTTCGGCCTCAAGCCGAAGAGGGGCAGTGATACCTTAGGGGCTAGTTCTAGTGCAGGGCCAGCCATGCGCCCTCATATACAGCAGAGGCCAGTTCAGCAGCCGTTTCAGGGCCAGGAACATATACTTCACCAGCAGGCACCCAGGCAGCAACAGCACCCTATATGTAACTTCTGTAAGAAGCAAGGTCACGGATGGGACGACTGCAGGAAGAGACAGGGCCTGTGTTTGCTTTGTGGTTCAGCAGAGCATCAGTTGAGGGAGTGCCCCAAGAACTTGGCACGATTGGCTCAGGCAGCAGCAGGAGCTAGGGCTCCGACAGGGCAGCAGACGGGACCACCGTTGCAGACTCAGCAGCAGAGGTTTGTCCAGCATCAGCAGCAGGCCAAGGGAGGCCAGCCGGGGCGAGCTTTCGCCATGGCAGTCGATGATGCACAGGTAGAGGGAGAGCTGATTGCAGGTTCCAACCTTTTCGATTCTATTTCCGCATTTGCCTCCTTATAACTGTCTTGAAATTCGATTCTATCTGTTCCTTGTAGTTGATAAATTTTGTTCGGATATTTCATTATGAGTTATTTTCTTCTGAGATAAGTCGTATGGGCTAGGTCGTCTCGATTATGGGATCTAGAGTCTTCTATAGTCATGTTAGCTGGCATAGTGAGGACATATAGTCGGATTTTGGACGTATTTCTCGGATGTGGGAATTTAAGGTTTTCGCGGCCAGGCATGCGACAATGCGAAAATTTTAAATACCATGATTCTAGAGGTATGTACCTTAGTCGAGGACTCTGTGAATATCGTAGCCTTGCTCACTAGCATGACGAAGATTCCGAGTATCATAATTTTGGACAGACGCATATGATTATCGGACTGTGTGTTTGAGACTGTGATTGTTGGGGTGTTTGACCTAGAAGGAGTATGACCATTTTAATTTCGAGGACGAAATTTTTCTAAGGAGGGTAGACTTGTGGCACCCAGTTTCTAAAAATGAGGGTAATTTTAAAATTTGGTAATTATAATTATTTAATAATGATATTTAAACCATATTATGATTTTTGGTGATTTTTATTTATTTTAAAAACTATTTAAAACCACGACTTGTGATTTTGATGTTTTGCTAGTGCAACCTTAGAGATTACTTAACCTAGAGACTAACCATGATCATATGAGCCTAATCATAGGTTTAGAACATCAAGTTAGGGCTTTTTAGCCTAAGGGGTATTTTGGTAATTTACTAGAAATTATTGGAATTGTTGGATTTATGTGAATTATTATTATTTAATTATTGTCATGAGAGTCCCTAAACTAGTTTACCCTAATCTAGAGGTTAGCCACTAACCTAGAGATTAAAGGATAGCTAATTATCTCATGGCATTATTCACAAATATCTTAGAATACCTTTATTAGATATTTTCCTTAAAACCCTCAAAATATCCTTTCTTTACCTAGAAGTCCTTGCCTTCACCATGAAGGAAGGCAAGAGGACACCCCCCCTTGCCATGACCAGCCAAGGGCACCCCCCCTATCACTACCCCTTCCTATATAATCATATCAAACCCTTGCATACAAATTTACATGTTTTAAACCTAGAAATTTCATTTCCATCAAACCTTCATAACTTCTTCAAATTAGCTCTAAATTCACCCAAGTCTTTTGCATTGGGACCCTACAATATTGAGGGTACTAAGGGAGGCTAGCAAGCAAGGACACAAGGCCATTTGCAACATCAAGTGAAGAGGACACACCCCCCCTATTATAGGCTCTTCCTTGAGTTTTAACTCAATAAGTAAAGTGCCTCTAAACCTATTAATATTGTGTTTTCTCTTCATGGTTGCATGCATCTAGGTACCATGGACCTATAGGCCAAGTTTGGTAGGATATGGATTTGGTTTGGTGTCCATATCGGACACGTATCTATGTTTTAATTCTAGTGTTTGGTGAAATGCCACTTAGGAATAAAAGTTAGTATTTTGTAAAACTAATTACATATTTGGGTATCCCTAGACATGCTGGACACGAAACCCTATGACTGAGCACGACACTGTGTCGTTTTCGTATCAAAAATCGACACGGACACGTTGCGCACAGCACACGCACAGTGTCCTGCTCACACGTGTCTCGTACTCACTGTACAGAGCACGTGGACACGCCAAATTTGGCATGGACACGGGGGCAATGTCTGCTAATATGCCCCCAAAATTTCACGACACCTCGTGTCGTATCGAGGTGTCACGACCCGTTACCCAAATTGTTGGGCCGGGCCGAGCCATGTCCAGCCTACGCTTAAGATGAAGCGCAGTAAGCTGTTCTAGAGATAACAAGACAAGACTAAATGTGCTAACAGTTCTATAAGTGAAGAAGAATCATAAATGCTCCAAACACAAAAGTCGTCGTATAAAGTAAAATATCCAAGTACAAGTAAACTGAAATGTAAAACTGGATACATGTCCAGTTACAAAATGATATAGTCTAATACATGACTACACTAAGTATCCCAAGCAGCTACGCAAACTAGACGAGTCTCCCCGCAGGAACATCCTCGTATGGCAAAACTGGGTCCTCGGCAGTGACTCCATAATACGAATCACAGAGCAACTCCTCCTCAGTAAGTATACCTACAACGTTATCCTGTCAGGACGGAAGCAAGTACAACCTCTACAACTAAAGTACTGAACATATAACGAAAGAGATGTACAACAAGAAACATGGTGTGATAAGTCTACAAACAGGAAATACTGGAAACATGGCCTCATGGTACAACTGGGATCATAGTATCATAGCAACATAGGGAACATGGCATATCATGGTTTAATTGGTCATTTCTACAAATGACCACATATAGTTTAAAAGTTTAAAACCGTAGCATATACGTGAATCAGTCAATAGGTAGTAGGATGTACTGTGGTACATGTCAAGTTTTTCTGGTGTGCCCACACGTGCACGAACGGCATCGGTGTATATCTATACACGAACGCGAGATTCAGAAACATACGGCAAGGTCGCATATAGAATGTCCTCGAGCGCGGTAAGTACATACGGAGAAGGGGGTCATGTTCACGTACACTACTAACAGTTTTCCCTTAACCCGTTTATTTAACATGTGGGAGATACGAGAGCAGTAAAAACATGTGAATACTCAGAGCAGTCTAAAGCATAGTGAAACTTGTACTGAGAACCCGTAAGAAGCATGTGAAGATGTAAGAGCTGTACTAAACATGGCCGGTACTGAAAGTGATACAACATGTGAAGACATAACCTGCTACCTCAAGGATCAGTCTTTTAACAGGGTTAATACATGTTCTAGCATTAAAAGACAGTAAATGAGTATGTAGATGTACTTGCCTCTAGCAAAACAAGCTACGATAAAAGTGCTATGGATGTCTGGTAACTCGTCACTGTAGAAATACATACAATAACTTAGCTTTTACACTAAGCTAAAACACTAGGACACTAATTGGTGCGACACGACTTGTGATTGGGCACCTAGCCAAAACGATGATTTGGCACAGGAGACCAATATGGGGTGACACACTATGTTATCTAACTTTTTAGGGTCTTTACACTAGTGAGGGATGGGGTTCAACACGACTAAAACTCCAAATAACACAAAAACTACAAGTCGTAATTAATCAACAAATAAATCAAAAGATCATTGTGTTCTAACAATTTTTAGAGATAGGCAAAAAGCCTAGTTTTTCTTAAAGCAAAGTATCAAAGTGATCCTTATTAATCATAGAAATTTATTATAATTTTTCTGGAATTTATTAACCAGTACAAATATTTTATAAAAATCAGTTTTCCTAAATATACAGAAAATGAATTTTGGTTTCATATGCCAAACTAGGGGCAAAACAGTAAATTAAATACTACAAAAATTATACTAAATTAGCTAACTTAACATAGTATCTAAAAACTATTTTTCCATAATTTTAGCAATACTTTAAGTATTTTTAGAAATCAAAAACAGCAATGCACACAATAATTAATTATCTGCGTATTTTGTCCATGTATATAATTTGAACCAAAGTTCAAATACAGGACCCAAGGCCATGAATCAAGTCCAATATGACTTGTACAGGTCTTGAATGTGTGAAAACACATTTGGGCCCAAATACCCATGCTAGGCTTGGACACCAAATGGTTGCAGTAATTTAAATACAATAAAAATATAATTTGGTAATAGACAAAATAAATATTATTATTTTGATAAGGCAAAATTATACATAGTAGTTACAAAAGTATGACAACTTATTTTATAAAGATAATTTACACTAAGTAAAGTAAAACACATATATAAAAGTACATCTACAATATTTATATTTATACATAATTTATAGATATTTATATCAAGGATATATATACATCCATATATTAAAAGTTACATATATATATATATATGTAAGGAAAATAATTAATTTATAAAGTATATATATAATGTTTATATACAAATATATATATATATATATATATATATATATATATATATATATATATATATATATATATATATATATAGAAAACATTTGATAATAAAGTGTATAAATTAATATATATACACACATGATAAATATATACATATATACATATATGTATATATATATAAATACTAACATATATACATATAATTTACTAACTATAAAATATGTACATATATACATATATACTGTTAAAACAGTATATATACATATATACTAATATATATATATACATATATATATATATATATATATATATATATATATATATATATATATATATATATATATATATATATATATATATATATATATATATATATATATATATAAACAGCAAAAGAAAAAGAAAAGAAAAAGAAAAAAAGAAAAGGAAAAGAAAAAGAAACAACAGCAGCACAGCTCGAACCCGAGCTGCTGCGCGCGGGGGGGGGGGGGGGGAGGGTTTATTGATTGCGCGCTGGCCAGTGGGCCAGTTGGCCCGCTATGTTAGAGATAGGATTTTGTTTATTTTATTTAGGTTAGAATTAATAACATGAAAAAAAATAATAAAACTCGACCCTGTGTCCGGACAGTTTGGGACACAGAGTCAGCGTGTCCGTGCTAAGCACGACACGCACGGGTCTCATCTTTCGTGTCCAGTCTTACCATTGAGTTGCCCGTGTCCTGGCGAAACATGCGTGGGCGAACGAGACACGAAATGACACGAAAAGCGACTGACACGTACGTGTCCGATGTTGAGCGGGCTTTTCGGGGCGGCGATTTGGGCGGAGACGGCGTCGTGGCGGTGGCGCTTGGGTGGCGCCGGGATCAACTCGTCGAGACGAAGCTGTGGGTGGTGGTGGTGGTGGATGAGGGTGTCGGGATGGCGAGATCGAGCTTCGTCGGAGTTAGGGTTCCGGCGAAGTATTTTGGGGAAGAAGGGGGGTCGTCGGTGGTCGTGGGGAGTGTTTAGGGTTAGGGTCTGGTCGAGGGGGGTGAGGGGATCTTTTATAGGAGTTTGATGGCGGTGGGGGCAGCCGGAAAAGGCGGGGGCAGCGGCGTGGGTCGGTCGGGGCAGTCGTCGGTCGTCGCAGTGAGTCAACGAGAGTGGGTGAGGAGAGAGAGAGTGACGGGAGGGTTAGGTAATTTAGCACAAAAGCCCTTAGGAAATAGGATTTTGCAAAATAGAATTATTAGCAATAGAATGCAAAATAATATTTGCAAATCAATATATTAACAAATCTAATAATTACAAAACAGTATTAAAACAATTCTAATAATTGCAATTTGATATTAAAACATTTAAATAAATTATAAATTGATATTTTTAATATATAAAACTTATTTAAAATCATTTAAAAATTCTAGAAAAATTCCTAAAAATCTAAATAATTATTTTAAGGCTAATTTGTCACAAAAAAATAATTAACACTAATTAAAAATGAATTTTGAAAATCAGGGGCTTACAAGTCTTTCCTCCTTGAAAAATTTCGTCCTCGAAATTCACAAGGATTGAAGACCTACAATATTCTAACATAGCAAGCAATGCAACAAAAATGACTAAGGCTACGATCAAAACTAACCTCCTGAAACCTGTTCCGGCTCCGGCTCAAGGACTAGGCTATAAGTCTTCCCCTGGGGTCCCTTGGCTACTGGGCAGTCCCGAATCTGATGGATGGCAGACCCACAAGCTAAACACTGACCCAACCTCTTCCTGCAGACGAGAGAGTCATGGCCTTGCCTCTTGCAGTATACACAAAAGCTCCCTTCTGCTGCTGCTGTCGGGGTCCCGGGGCTCTAACTGGCTGGGTCGGGTGATGTGATGTAGGGGGATGGTAAATCTGCTGGGGTGGCGTCGGCGCTCTCTGCTGGAAAGCCTGACGCTTGGACGGTCCCTCGTGATGTACAGAAGCCGGCCTCTTGCTAGATAGAAGACGCTCCTCGATGCTCCGGGCTAACTCTAGGCTCTGGTAATAGTCAGTCGTACCGTTTGCCACTATAAGGATGCCAATGTCTGGAACTAGACCATGGCAAAACCTACGGGTCATCTCCTCTGGATCAGCAACCAGACTAGGAGCGAAACGGCTCAGGCGACTAAACTCTCCCGCATAGTCATCAACAGAACGGTTCCCCTGCTGGATGTTCTGGAATCGTAGCCCCATGGCTACTCTAGCAGTGGTCGAGAAGAACTTCTTCTTGAACTGGGTCTTGAACTGGTCCCAGGTGGCTCTACCTCTCGCGAACAACGGCTCATTCCTGAACCAGACTCCGGCTAAGTCTATCAGCAGAAATCCTGCTGCCTCGACCTGAAGGTCATCCGGCATCCTAACTCCCAAAAGCTTCCTCTCTACAGAATCTAGCCAGTCATCAGCTACTACTATGCCCTCAGTCCCTGAGAACTCCTTGGGATTCAGACCCATGAAGTCCTTGACCGTCCCCGCTCTCTGCCGTGGCTCTACATGTGGTGGGACCACGGGACGTCCCTCAGAACGCTCCATGCTCTGGCGAAGTAGGGTAGTCTGCTCCTGATGGGTTGTTAGGAACCCCTGGATCAGTGTGAGCAGCTGGGTCCCGTCGAGAGTGACGGAAGCCTGGGTGGGTATAGTGATAGGGGGTGGCGGAAGTATCGGGTCCTGCTGGGACTGGGATGTGGAAGGTGGTATCTGGGTCTGTGGATCTGTGGAGTGGGGAAATGTGGTAGGTGGAGGTGTATCAGTCAACCGGTCAGCTGACTGGATATGGAGGGCCCCATTCTCGGGGGTAACATACTGGGACGAACGAGTAAGCACCATCTAAATTACATATAAAAGACTTATAAGGACTTATTTAAAGCAAGTAATCATATGCAAGAAAATCTAATTATAATAGCAAACATGTGATGTATTTCCTATGTTGCAATCCTAGCATTCCTCTAGGTGTTCTAAGCGTCTTTCCTAATGTTGTCTAATTACCTTAAGTTCCTAATTGCAGGCATGCTTGGTACAATAACGTAACCAAACAGTTTAGTCAGGACCTGCATGGGCCGCCAAAAAAACATGTCACGACCCGTTACCCAAATTGTTGGGCCGGGCCGAGCCATGTCCAGCCTACGCTTAAGATGAAGCGCAGTAAGCTGTTCTAGAGATAACAAGACAAGACTAAATGTGCTAACAGTTCTATAAGTGAAGAAGAATCATAAATGCTCCAAACACAAAAGTCGTCGTATAAAGTAAAATATTCAAGTACAAGTAAACTGAAATGTAAAACTGGATACATGTCCAGTTACAAAATGATATAGTCTAATACATGACTACACTAAGTATCCCAAGCAGCTACGCAAACTAGACGAGTCTCCCCGCAGGAACATCCTCGTATGGCAAAACCGGGTCCTCGGCAGTGACTCCATAATACGAATCACAGAGCAACTCCTCCTCAGTAAGTATACCTACAACGTTATCCTGTCAGGACGGGAGCAAGTACAACCTCTACAACTAAAGTACTGAACATATAACGAAAGAGATGTACAACAAGAAACATGGTGTGATAAGTCTACAAACAGGAAATACTGGAAACATGGCCTCATGGTACAACTGGGATCATAGTATCATAGCAACATAGGAAACATGGCATATCATGGTTTAATTGGTCATTTCTACAAATGACCACATATAGTTTAAAAGTTTAAAACCGTAGCATGTACGTGAATCGGTCAATAGGTAGTAGGATGTACTGTGGTACATGTCAAGTTTTTCTGGTGTGCCCACACGTGCACGAACGGCATCGGTGTATATCCATACACGAACGCGAGATTCAGAAACATACGGCAAGGTCGCATATAGAATGTCCCCGAGCGCGGTAAGTACATACGGAGAAGGGGGTCATGTTCACGTACACTACTAACAGTTTCCCCTTAACCCGTTTATTTAACATGTGGGAGATACGAGAGCAGTAAAAACATGTAAATACTCAGAGCAGTCTAAAGCATAGTGAAACTTGTACTGAGAACCCGTAAGAAGCATGTGAAGATGTAAGAGCTGTACTAAACATGGCCGGTACTGAAAGTGATACAACATGTGAAGACATAACCTGCTACCTCAAGGATCAGTCTTTTAACAGGGTTAATACATGTTCTAGCATTAAAAGACAGTAAATGAGTATGTAGATGTACTTGCCTCTAGCAAAACAAGCTGCGATAAAAGTGCTATGGATGTCTGGTAACTCGTCACTGTAGAAATACATACAATAACTTAGCTTTTACACTAAGCTAAAACACTAGGACACTAATTGGTGCGACACGACTTGTGATTGGGCACCTAGCCAAAACGATGATTTGGCACAGGAGACCAATGTGGGATGACACACTATGTTATCTAACTTTCTAGGGTCTTTACACTAGTGAGGGATGGGGTTCAACACGACTAAAACTCCAAATAACACAAAAACTACAAGTCGTAATTAATCAACAAATAAATCAAAAGATCATTGTGTTCTAACAATTTTTAGAGATAGGCAAAAAGCCTAGTTTTTCTTAAAGCAAAGTATTAAAGTGATCCTTATTAATCATAGAAATTTATTATAATTTTTCTGGAATTTATGAACCAGTACAAATATTTTATAAAAATCAGTTTTCCTAAATATACAGAAAATGAATTTTGGTTTCATATGCCAAACTAGGGGCAAAACAGTAAATTAAATACTACAAAAATTATACTAAATTAGCTAACTTAACATAGTATCTAAAAACTATTTTCCCATAATTTTAGCAATACTTTAAGTATTTTTAGAAAATCAAAAACAGCAATGCACACAATAATTAATTATCTACGTATTTTGTCCATGTATATAATTTGAACCAAAGTTCAAATACAGGACCCAAGGCCATGAATTAAGTCCAATATGACTTGTACAGGTCTTGAATGTGTGAAAACACATTTGGGCCCAAATACCCATGCTAGGCTTGGACACCAAATGGTTGCAGTAATTTAAATACAATAAAAATATAATTTGGTAATAGACAAAATAAATATTATTATTTTGATAAGGCAAAATTATACATAGTAGTTACAAAAGTATGACAACTTATTTTATAAAGATAATTTATACTAAGTAAAGTAAAACACATATATAAAAGTACATCTACAATATTTATATTTATACATAAATTTATAGATATTTATATCAAGGATATATATACATCCATATATTAAAAGTTACATATATATATATGTAAGGAAAATAATTAATTTATAAAGTATATATATAATGTTTATATACAAATATATATATATATATATATATATATATATATATATATATATATATATATATATATATATATATATATATATATATATATATATATATATATATATATATATATATATATATATAGAAAACATTTGATAATAAAGTGTATAAATTAATATATATACACACATGATAAATATATACATATATACATATATGTATATATATATAAATACTAACATATATACATATAATTTACTAACTATAAAATATGTACATATATACTGTTAAAACAGTATATATACATATATACTAATATATATATATATATATATATATATATATATATATATATATATATATATATATATATATATATATATATATATATATATATAAACAGCAAAAGAAAAAGAAAAGAAAAAGAAAAAAAGAAAAGGAAAAGAAAAAGAAACAACAGCAGCACAGCTCGAACCCGAGCTGCTGCGCGCGGGGGGGGGGGGGGGGGGGTTTATTGATTGCGCGCTGGCCAGTGGGCCAGTTGGCCCGCTATGTTAGAGATAGGATTTTGTTTATTTATTTAGGTTAGAATTAATAACATGAAAAAAAATAATAAAACTCGACCCTGTGTCCGGACAGTTTGGGACACAGAGTCAGCGTGTCCGTGCTAAGCACGACACGCACGGGTCTCATCTTTCGTGTCCAGTCTTACCATTGAGTTGCCCGTGTCCTGGCGAAACATGCGTGGGCGAACGAGACACGAAATGACACGAAAAGCGACTGACATGTACGTGTCCGATGTTGAGCGAGCTTTTCGGGACGGCGATTTGGACGGAGACGGCGTCGTGGCGGTGGCGCTTGGGTGGCGCCGGGATCAGCTCGTCGAGACGAAGCTGTGGGTGGTGGATGAGGGTGTCGGGATGGCGAGATCGAGCTTCGTCGGAGTTAGGGTTCCGGCGAAGTATTTTGGGGAAGAAGGGGGGTCGTCGGTGGTCGTGGGGAGTGTTTAGGGTTAGGGTCTGGTCGAGGGGGGGTGAGGGGATCTTTTATAGGAGTTGATGGCGGTGGGGGCAGCCGGGAAAGGCGGGGGCAGCGGCGTGGGTCGGTCGGGGCAGTCGTCGGTCGTCGCGGTGAGTCAACGAGAGTGGGTGAGGAGAGAGAGAGTGACGGGGGGGGGGGGGGGGGGGGGTTAGGTAATTTAGCACAAAAGCCCTTAGGAAATAGGATTTTGCAAAATAGAATTATTAGCAATAGAATGCAAAATAATATTTGCAAATCAATATATTAACAAATCTAATAATTACAAAACAGTATTAAAACAATTCTAATAATTGCAATTTGATATTAAAACATTTAAATAAATTACAAATTGATATTTTTAATATATAAAACTTATTTAAAATCATTTAAAAATTCTAGAAAAATTCCTAAAAATCTAAATAATTATTTTAAGGCTAATTTGTCACAAAAAAATAATTAACACTAATTAAAATGAATTTTGAAAATCAGGGGCTTACACGAGGACACGAGGACACGTGCACTGGTCGTGCACTGACAGTGCACACACGCACAGAGCCGACTTCGCGTGCGTCGTATCGTGCGGACACGACACTTGGACACCTCGTGTTTGCACGAGTGTTTAGCCCAACATGTGGGCTACACGTGGGCATGACCACGAGATCCCACGTGGCTCGTGTCGTGTCCACGAGACACGCGAACCACTGCACGATGCAGTGCTAAACCGTGCGTATCAATCGTGTTTTCCCGACTGATACGGACCTCGTATCGTGTCCTGAGGACACGTGGACACTGTGCAGGCTACCCTACCCCTAGACTAACCCTAGGCGAACCTAGGGACACGATCACGAGACACGAGGACACGCGTGTCGTGTCCTAGAGCTAGGTGCACGCGTGCACGACGCGGTGACAATTCCCTGTGTCAGGGTTTACCCGATTGGGTTTTATAGAGTTTAGACACGTTGTGTCGTGTCGTGGTGTCGTATCAGGGCCCCTAGACACTAGAGGACACCTAGGGACACTGTTACCAACCCTTGGTTGGGGACCATAGTCGAGTTTAGGGGTTGGTTTTGGGTTTACCCTAACCCACTGTCACAGTGTATTATTTCCAGTTTTTGGTATTATTCCCAGTTTTCAAATTCGAGATTCAAAATGATTTTTGATATTTATTATACATGTATTTGTATGTATACGTATTGTATATACATATATATGTGTTTGTATGTGTGTAGGTGAAAATTTGGGGTATATACATGTATGTACATATGTATATACATATATGTATATATATAGGTGTGTGTGTGTTATTGTGAGTGTGTGTGGGTTTGGTTTCCAGTTTCAGGAAACTGGAAATCCCCCCCCCCTTTTTTGTGTATCAGTAAATCTCTCTCTCTCTCACTCTATTTCACTATCTCTCTCACTTTTCTCTTTATATATATATATATATATATATATATATGTTGTATATATGTATGTTTTTATATATGTATTTGATATTGTATCTATATATTTATATTTATGGTATATAAGTAGTATATAGGCTATAGGCCTATGTATAGATATATTGTATATATATATATATATATATATATATATATATATATATATATATATATATATATATATATATATATATATATATATATATATGTATATGTATAAAAAAAATATGTATATGTATAAAATATATATATATATATATATATATATATATATATATATATATATATATATATATATATATATATAATGTATAGATGTATGTATATATATATATATATATGTTGTCACGTCCCGCTTCCCAACTGGAACGGTGACGTCATACACATCCCCAGGCTACGCGCCGAAATCCGCGATTGTCGCCCGTAAACATCAGCAAAAATGGAAAATGCCAGAGATTACAACTTATTATACATATGGAAATTGTTATACAGGACTTCATCAAAAAAATACTTTTACAAGTTACAAATTTATTACAAAAATAACTAGCAAGATAGCTATGGTAGTACTGGTCCTAACTGCAATTACCCAGGCGGCTATTCCTCGTCGTACTGTGGTAGTACCTCGGCGGGGTTGTCTTCTTCTTCACCTAGCGAACAATACTAGGTCGTTTTAGAAAACGACAAGCAAGTCCTCGGTCAAGGACGGTAAAGCATACAAAAGAAAGGTACAGTTTTCTAAAAGAAGGAAATATGCCGACTAGCATTATCATATAAGTTGACTTTACTAAAATCAAAGAAATGTAAATGACATCCATAAATTTGGAAGAATTTCTCTGAGCTTCCCTTGAGCTCTTAACAGGATTTGCTTCCCTTGAGCAATCAAGAACTACCTACCTTTGATAGGTGGGGTTGTTTCTGGAGTAAAATAAAATTTAGCAGACTAAATGCAATGCAAATTTTGAGAACAAAACTCTGAATTAATTCCCTAAATAATTCCCGTGAACAATCCCGTTAACCTGGGATCAGGCTGTAATTTCGGAGCCTCCCTTGGGCTAAAACCAACTATCCGATGTTACTGTCGGGATAGAAGCAACAGGCAGGAGCCTCTCTTGGGCTAGTACTTATATAGAAGTACTCTTCAGGAAATTCAGGAGCCTTTCTTGGGCTAGTACTTATATAGAAGTACTCTTCAGGAAATTCAGGAATCGCTGATCAGCTTTTTATGGTTATTATGTTACGGGATATCTAGGGATATTCAGTTGTTCTCCCCGCCCAATGCTTCCTAGAAAAGGAAAATTTCTAAAATTTCCGAAAGTCAGAAATTTGTCTATCTCCTAAATTTTCCAAAAATTTCGGCAGAGTCTCCTTTGTATTTAGGAGCTCCGACAATGTTACAAAACATGATAAAGTATATACGGGCTCGCCGGCCCCTTCGGTGGAGCAACCCTCAACACCGGAACCACGCAGTTAATAAATGGGTACGCCGACCCCTTCGGTGGAGCAACTCTCAACACCGGAACACTCAAGCAAGCATTCATATAGACATAGAAGTGTAATTGATTCTGACTTCCTTACCTTAGCAAGCAATTTGCAATTTTAGCGAGCCAGCAGGTTTCAGGACTATTACGGCTTGCTAATTGTTATCCAAATATCAAAATTGAGTCATTAGCAACACAATGATGTCAAGTCTACTTCTATGTGGCATGACTTGTAAAACAATATTATATTCCTTGTAATATTGACTTGGCATGCAAAAGAGTTGGAATTCCATAGATGTAAAGTTACCTTGAAATATAGGAACATGTAACTGCTTAATTTAACTAATTAACCAAGTCAACGTATGTTATTTGATATATTTAATGTTTTGGACAAAATTGATATAATTTCAAGATGACCATCCTAATATCATACGAAGAAGTATAAAGTTTGTAGATATGTGTCACGGGTAAAGGTTTAAGTCCCTAGGTCATGTCAGACTTGTAGTGTTCATTAGAATGTAAGTACATAAGTTGTATAGATGAAATATTTCAAGATATACATATATGTGTATGTGAAAATAAGTATCCTTGCATCTACATGTAAATTTTCTTGCAAATATATGTGTCCATGTACGTCTAAATACACGTATTAATATTAGATGTCAAGGGTGTGTTTATACATAAAATTTATTCATATGTATATATATGTCAAAAATTTAAAGTGTCCTATTATGATGTGTCCTACACATGGTGTCCATTCCCTAGATGCAAACAATTATTGTGACCAAAAGTTAAGGTTAATTCCTTTACTCATAGTACATACCATTCTCGAAATATTTGATTATGACAATAACCTTTAGAATTTTCGACAATTAAAACTAACCATGAATAAGAAAAATTAAATGTCATAGCAATCTCTAGAGAAAAGTGAGAGAAATGGAGAAGGAGGGAGAGGACTTGCCTTTGATTTAGGGTTGACCTAAGTTTCTTCACAAGACCCTAATTACAACCCAATAACACCCAATTTGTTAGAAAAAATTCTGACCTAGGATTTAATTTAGAAGGAATTGTAGAAATTGGGGGAAGAAAAGGGTTAGGAATTACCTAGGGCTCTCCCTTGAAGTTGGAAGAGGAAGAGGATGAAGATGAAGTTGGAAGAGGAAGTGGAAGTGGAAGAGGTGATGCTGTGGGGGTGGCCGGAGGCCGGCGGGCGGGCGCTGGCGGCGGCAGCGGCGGCGGGCGCTGGCGGCGGCGGGCGGCTGAGCAGCAGCGGCAGCGGCAGCAAGGTGCGGTGGCGGTGGCAGTGGGGCTCGGGTGTGTGTGGGTGTGGGGCTCCTCTTTCTTTCTTTCTTTCTTTCTTTCCTTTTTTGTTTTTTTTTTTTTTTGAGTGATAAGGCTATACAAATGTATGTATATATAGAGATGGGGTCTTTTGGTTTTTGTGTGAGGTGTCCCCCCCCCCCATGCTTGTAGGGGCACTTGGCACCCCCCCCCCCTATACTTGTAGGGGCACTTGGCACCCCCCCCCCCTCTTAGGGTTAAGGCTAGGCTAGGGTTAGGGTTAAGGCTAGGCTAGGGTTAAGGTCACAAAATGCCAAAAAATATATCCTAACCACAAGATAAATTAACACAGACAATAAAAATAATAATAAAATTATTTTGAGTATGACAAGTCTACCCTCCTTAGAAAAATTCCGTCCTCGGAATTGAAATAATTAGACTAGCAATATGGTTACTGACCTGTCTTAGGGAAATAAATACGGGTATTGCCTCCGCATGTCCTCTTCCTTCTCCCAAGTTGAATCTCCAGGAGAATCCCTGCTCCACGCAACTCGTACTAACGGAATGACCCGGTTGCGGAGTATCTTATCTCTTCGATCCAAGATCCCAACGGGTCTCTGTTCTATCCGGAGTGTAGGCCCGATGGTGATTTCTGAGTGATCGAGTATATGGCTCGTGTCCGGTACATATCTTCGTAGCTGGGAAACATGGAATACATTGTGAACTCCTTCTAGTGCTGGCGGCAAGGCGAGTCGATATGACACATTCCCAACTTTCTCCAGGATGTCAAATGGTCCAATATATCTGGGACTTAGCTTTCCTCTGGTCCCGAATCTGATGGTTCCCTTAGTTGGTGAAATTTTCAGAAATACGTGTTCTCCGGGTTGAAACTCCAATATTCTTCGATGCTTATCCGCCCACATCTTCTGCCTGTCCTGAGCTGCTTGCAGGTGACTTCTTATTGCTTTGATGATATCCACTGTTTGTGTTACTAATTCTGGCCCCAACAATTGTCTTTCTCCTACGTCGGTCCAGCATACCGGCGATCTGCACTTCCTACCATATAGTGCTTCAAAAGGAGCCATCTTGATACTATCATGATAACTGTTGTTATATGAAAATTCTACCAAATGTAGATGATCGTCCCATGCTCCTCCAAAATCTAAAGTACACGCTCTCAGCATGTCTTCTAAGGTCTGAATGGTTCTTTCAGACTGGCCGTCCGTTTGGGGATGGTAGGCAGAGCTAAATTTTAATTTAGTGCCAAGACTTTCTTGCAAGCTTTTCCAGAAATGTGAAGTAAATCTGGTATCTCTATCCGATACTATACTCACTGGCACTCCATGCTGGCTAACAATCTGTCTCATGTACATTTCGGCCAGGACCTCCGTTGACTGTCCAACTCGAAAGGGCAGAAAACGAGCGGACTTGGTAAGTCTGTCTACTATGACCCAAATAGCATTATTACCCCTTTGGGTCCTAGGCAATCCTGTCACGAAATCCATGGTGAGGTGCTCCCATTTCCATTCGGGTATGGGTAACGGCTGGAGAAGTCCTGCTGTCCTTTGATGCTCCGCTTTTACTTGCTGACAGACAAGACATCTTGATACAAATCTGGCGACTTCTCTCTTCATCCCGTGCCACCAAAATGTTTGTCTCAAATCTTTGTACATTTTAGTGCTGCCCGGATGAATGGAATATTGTGAGTTGTGGGCTTCTGACATAACCTCTGTTCTTAAGTCTCCACTGGGCACACATAATCGGTCTCCGAATCTTAATGATCCGTCCGGATGCTTCCTTATCCCGGTCTGGAGTCCCTCTTCTGTTTGTTTCCAAATTTTCTGAAGTTTTGAATCATTCTGTTGAGCTTCCTTAATTCTATCTATTAAGGAGGACTGTACTTGCAAGTTTTGCCACATTCCTTCGGTTAGCGGGCGTATCACTTCAATTCCCATTTTTCTCAAATCCTCAAGGATTTCTTTGGGTGTATTCATAAAGAAAGCTTCGGGTCTTCTACTTAAGGCATCAGCCACCTTATTAGCCTTGCCCGGATGATAGGTCAACTCCATGTCAAAATCCTTCAGTAACTCCAACCATCTTCTCTGTCTCATATTAATCTCCTTTTGTGTGAAGACATATTTTAAGCTCTTGTGGTCTGTGTATATTTTGATTCTTTCTCCATATAAATAGTGTCTCCACAACTTGAGTGCGAATACTACCGCTGCAAGTTCGAGATCATGAGTTGGATAATTCCTTTCATGTGTCTTTAATTGTCGGGATGCATAGGCTATGACTCTCCCGTGCTGCATCAGTACACATCCTAAACCTTTACCTGATGCATCACTATATATCTCATATCCACCTGAACCAGAGGGTAATGCTAGTATTGGAGCTGTAATTAATCTTTCCTTCAGCTCGTCAAATGCTGCTTGACATTTCTCTGTCCAGTTAAATTTCTCTTCCTTCCGAGTAAGACGGGTTAAAGGTTCTGCAATTCTTGAAAAGTTCTCTACAAATCTCCGATAATAGCCAGCCAATCCTAAGAAGCTTCTGATTTCTGCTACTGACTTAGGTGTTGGCCAAGACTTTACTGCTTCTACTTTCTTTGGATCTACCGAGATGCCTTCTCCACTGACAATATGTCCTAGGAATGGTATTTGGTCCAACCAAAACTCACATTTACTAAGCTTAGCATACAATTGTTCTTCTCGCAGAGTTTGCAATACTATCCTCAAATGTCTTTCATGCTCCTCTTCACTTTTGGAGTATACAAGGATGTCATCAATAAATACAATCACAAATTTATCCAGATATTGATAGAATACTCGATTCATCAGGTCCATAAAGATAGCGGGTGCATTTGTCAACCCGAATGGCATAACTAAAAATTCGTAATGCCCATACCGAGTTCTGAATGCAGTCCTTGGGATGTCTTCCTTTTTCACCTTTACCTGATGATATCCGGATCTCAAATCAATTTTCGAAAATACCCTTGCCTCTCCTAACTGATCAAACAGTTGATCGATCCTAGGTAAGGGATATTTATTCTTGATGGTAACCTCATTCAAAGCCCTATAGTCAATCACCAGGCGTAGGGTACTATCTTTCTTTTTCACAAATAATACTGGTGCACCCCATGGTGAAGCGCTAGGCTGAATAAACCCCTTTGACAATAACTCCTTTATCTGTTTATTTAACTCAACTAGCTCCTCTTTGTTCATTGGGTATATCTTCTTGGCTATGGGTGCAGCTCCCGGTATTAGATCTATAGAAAATTCTACGGCTCTGTCTGGGGGTAGCCCTGGTAATTCTTCTGGGAACACATCCTTGAATTCTCCCACTATCCTTGGAAATGATTGCTCTACTACTCCTTACAGCAGTACTGGTAATTCAAATCTCTCTAGCTCCTCTGCATTGAACTCATTTTGGTCTCTTGCAAATTCATAAGACTCGCCGTCAGGGAGTTGGAATGAAATTTTCCCCTGACCGCAGTCTATATTGGCTAATGTTGCAGTTAGCCAATCCATACCCAATATTATATCATAATTGCTTGTTGGAAAGACAAGCAATCGGGTACGAAAAGCTCCTCCACCCAATTTAATGGGACAACTACGACATACTCGACTGACTTCTACTACTCCATTACTGGTGAGTACTTGACTGACCGTGGTTGTCCATATCCTGAGAAAACGCAATTCTTAGGGAAGTATTTAACTCATAATCTCCAACAAGAGTGCATCATGAAACTTCGTACATATATATATTCATTCATTAAGATGAGAGTAATTACAAAATGGTGCTCCTTACTCTCATTTTTCATTTACATACATTTTTGCTACTTAGTTACTCATGTCACCCATCATTCCAAAACGCGACATGGTAAACTATTCTACTACATACAAGTACATATCTGCAGATGCCAAAATACAAGGAAAGGACTCCTTCTTCACTATGTACAGGGTTAAGACATCTTATGCTACGGCTTCAATAAGCTCCCTCCCTTCAGCAAGGATCTCCACTTCTGTATACATCCTCTCAAAGTCATCCATGGTGCCTTCGTAGCCGTGCAATCCGACATAGATGCGGTTCGGGTCTCGGACATAAAGACAGTAGGTGATGTATTCAAAGTATACTTCAGCGCCATCCTCCACGTCTCGTACCATAGGACGCCTGACTCCATAGAATACTTGGTAGACATGAATGTCATACCAGTCGGGTGCGTTCCATAGCATCCTGGCATAGCGTTGGTACAGGTACAAGGTGTACTCGCTTCCATCCCATTCCAAACTGGGTATAAACAGGTCCATATCCTTGATATCCTATGTAAGAATTTCTTATAAGGAACATAAGGAGAAAAGCATATTTTATTTATAGATCAATATGCCCTTGGCTTACATACATACTTGGTCACATTCTACCTACATGCAGATATATCTTACATTCCATTCATTCTAGCTACACACACATGCTTATCATCTATAGATACTAGGGATCTAAGTCCATATTCCCTACTTACTTGCATTCTTACTACATATATTACATACATTCCATATACATATATGCTTGAGGATCTAAATCCACATCTTCCTGATGTTGTGCACTATTGCGTTTGGATGAGTCTGCAGCCATTCTTCCAAGGTACCATTGCGATCAGTCTTTGGGCCTTTGGTGGGTTCTGCCTTTATCAGGACATAATAATGTACCGAGTTGTAATACTCCTTCCTTTCATCATCTATGTCTGACACTACTGGATATTTCAATTCGTAGTGTACTCCATAGGCTTCGATCATTCCTTTACGGGCTACGTGCCACATCTTCTTTACAAATGCATAATACTCGTCTAGGCTGTGACTATCATTTCCCAGTCTTGCGAAGGGTGCAAACCGAGGCATGACCTAGATTGAAAAGAAAATAAAAGTATTTCTTCCTTAGGTTAGTAACTCCTTAGTAGGATTTAAGATCTAGACAGGAAAGAGGAATTTGTAAGGAAAAGCTACCAACTATTTATCTACCTTACTTAAGGATTTCTAAGATATGATTGGAAATCAAAGCTTTCTATCTGAGTATAAAACCTACGTCTAGGCCTAAGGTCCGTTCTGGATTTTCCATTTTCGCTGACCTGCATGGGCCACCACTAAAAGGACGTGTCACGTCCCGCTTCCCAACTGGAACGGTGACGTCATACACATCCCCAGGCTACGCGCCGAAATCCGCGATTGTCGCCCGTAAACATCAGCAAAAATGGAAAATGCCAGAGATTACAACTTATTATACATATGGAAATTGTTATACAGGACTTCATCAAAAAAAATACTTTTACAAGTTACAAATTTATTACAAAAATAACTAGCAAGATAGCTATGGTAGTACTGGTCCTAACTGCAATTACCCAGGCGGCTATTCCTCGTCGTACTGTGGTAGTACCTCGGCGGGGTTGTCTTCTTCTTCACCTAGCGAACAATACTAGGTCGTTTTAGAAAACGACAAGCAAGTCCTCGGTCAAGGACGGTAAAGCATACAAAAGAAAGGTACAGTTTTCTAAAAGAAGGAAATATGCCGACTAGCATTATCATATAAGTTGACTTTACTAAAATCAAAGAAATGTAAATGACATCCATAAATTTGGAAGAATTTCTCTGAGCTTCCCTTGAGCTCTTAACAGGATTTGCTTCCCTTGAGCAATCAAGAACTACCTACCTTTGATAGGTGGGGTTGTTTCTGGAGTAAAATAAAATTTAGCAGACTAAATGCAATGCAAATTTTGAGAACAAAACTCTGAATTAATTCCCTAAATAATTCCCGTGAACAATCCCGTTAACCTGGGATCAGGCTGTAATTTCGGAGCCTCCCTTGGGCTAAAACCAACTATCCGATGTTACTGTCGGGATAGAAGCAACAGGCAGGAGCCTCTCTTGGGCTAGTACTTATATAGAAGTACTCTTCAGGAAATTCAGGAGCCTTTCTTGGGCTAGTACTTATATAGAAGTACTCTTCAGGAAATTCAGGAATCGCTGATCAGCTTTTTATGGTTATTATGTTACGGGATATCTAGGGATATTCAGTTGTTCTCCCCGCCCAATGCTTCCTAGAAAAGGAAAATTTCTAAAATTTCCGAAAGTCAGAAATTTGTCTATCTCCTAAATTTTCCAAAAATTTCGGCAGAGTCTCCTTTGTATTTAGGAGCTCCGACAATGTTACAAAACATGATAGAAGTATATACGGGCTCGCCGGCCCCTTCGGTGGAGCAACCCTCAACACCGGAACCACGCAGTTAATAAATGGGTACGCCGACCCCTTCGGTGGAGCAACTCTCAACACCGGAACACTCAAGCAAGCATTCATATAGACATAGAAGTGTAATTGATTCTGACTTCCTTACCTTAGCAAGCAATTTGCAATTTTAGCGAGCCAGCAGGTTTCAGGACTATTACGGCTTGCTAATTGTTATCCAAATATCAAAATTGAGTCATTAGCAACACAATGATGTCAAGTCTACTTCTATGTGGCATGACTTGTAAAACAATATTATATTCCTTGTAATATTGACTTGGCATGCAAAAGAGTTGGAATTCCATAGATGTAAAGTTACCTTGAAATATAGGAACATGTAACTGCTTAATTTAACTAATTAACCAAGTCAACGTATGTTATTTGATATATTTAATGTTTTGGACAAAATTGATATAATTTCAAGATGACCATCCTAATATCATACGAAGAAGTATAAAGTTTGTAGATATGTGTCACGGGTAAAGGTTTAAGTCCCTAGGTCATGTCAGACTTGTAGTGTTCATTAGAATGTAAGTACATAAGTTGTATAGATGAAATATTTCAAGATATACATATATGTGTATGTGAAAATAAGTATCCTTGCATCTACATGTAAATTTTCTTGCAAATATATGTGTCCATGTACGTCTAAATACACGTATTAATATTAGATGTCAAGGGTGTGTTTATACATAAAATTTATTCATATGTATATATATGTCAAAAATTTAAAGTGTCCTATTATGATGTGTCCTACACATGGTGTCCATTCCCTAGATGCAAACAATTATTGTGACCAAAAGTTAAGGTTAATTCCTTTACTCATAGTACATACCATTCTCGAAATATTTGATTATGACAATAACCTTTAGAATTTTCGACAATTAAAACTAACCATGAATAAGAAAAATTAAATGTCATAGCAATCTCTAGAGAAAAGTGAGAGAAATGGAGAAGGAGGGAGAGGACTTGCCTTTGATTTAGGGTTGACCTAAGTTTCTTCACAAGACCCTAATTACAACCCAATAACACCCAATTTGTTAGAAAAAATTCTGACCTAGGATTTAATTTAGAAGGAATTGTAGAAATTGGGGGAAGAAAAGGGTTAGGAATTACCTAGGGCTCTCCCTTGAAGTTGGAAGAGGAAGAGGATGAAGATGAAGTTGGAAGAGGAAGTGGAAGTGGAAGAGGTGATGCTGTGGGGGTGGCCGGAGGCCGGCGGGCGGGCGCTGGCGGCGGCAGCGGCGGCGGGCGCTGGCGGCGGCGGGCGGCTGAGCAGCAGCGGCAGCGGCAGCAAGGTGCGGTGGCGGTGGCAGTGGGGCTCGGGTGTGTGTGGGTGTGGGGCTCCTCTTTCTTTCTTTCTTTCTTTCTTTCCTTTTTTGTTTTTTTTTTTTTGAGTGATAAGGCTATACAAATGTATGTATATATAGAGATGGGGTCTTTTGGTTTTTGTGTGAGGTGTCCCCCCCCCCCATGCTTGTAGGGGCACTTGGCACCCCCCCCCCCCTATACTTGTAGGGGCACTTGGCACCCCCCCCCCCTCTTAGGGTTAAGGCTAGGCTAGGGTTAGGGTTAAGGCTAGGCTAGGGTTAAGGTCACAAAATGCCAAAAAATATATCCTAACCACAAGATAAATTAACACAGACAATAAAAATAATAATAAAATTATTTTGAGTATGACATATGTGGTATAGAGATAGATATCTATGTGATATTAGCCTATGGTATTCATTTATGAGCCTATGGCTATGAGGTTAGGTTTTGACCCTTGTTTGACTAAAGTTGACCAAAGTCAACCTTAGGTCAAACTTGACCTAGTTAACCTAGATTTGACTTGAAATAACCTAGAATGACTAGTTTGACTAAACCCTAACTAGTTTGACCATGGTTGACCTAACTTTGACTAGTTTGACCTAGTTTGACTTTTAGAGTTGACCAAGAGTTGACTTTTGACCAGATTGACCTAGAATCATGTAGTATGCATTGTATACTCTAATTTTACCATTGTGGATATACTGTGACCTGTTTTACTCTAAATAGGACTCTGTGACACCAGTTCGGACATCTATTCATATCAGTCATACAGGGAGACAGGCGAGTACATTCTTTGATTATTTCATACTTGTTAGGATTTATATTCTTGCTCTAGATTACTTTACATGATGCTGTCACGTTATTATCACGGATTGGTACTATATGGATCTTGTCATGCGATGTTATCCCCCTCAGGGTGCATCAAATACAGTTGTCATGTGCTTTTCACAAACATCTTATATTTTATGTACACCGTTTTCATGTATACTCTTGTGCAATCTTGTACTCTCATGATCACGTGAGCAAACATGATAAAAATCTCTTGTGCAAGGTAACGTAACTTGACTGGATCCTTGTGTATTGATTGGGGAGGGTGAGTAGGAAATGGTTATGTGATCAAAATCCTATCTTGTGAAATCTTGTGAAATCATGTATATGTCCATAGTACACTCACGTATGATGGAGTTACCCTTGCATTGTTCTAACCCGTTTATATAACCATCTCATGCTCTAAATCACAGGTTACCTACAGTTCTTACTTATCATATATATATAGATATTTTCAGTTATCAAATCTCTCTCGTTTTTATATATATTCTTTACAGTCCATGTATCTTACTCTATGCATGCTTTACATTTTCCAACATGATATGAACTGCGTGAGATGTATTGTGCTCGTTCCTGTCCTGACTGGACCTGTTGAAAATATTACAGATGATGATGGTGACTGTCCTACCTTCTATGGGACACATGAGGGTGACCTTCAGGAGCCTGAGGAGCATCTAGCTCAGTAGAGGGTGCCTAGTCTAGTCTAGTGTTTATAGTTTTCATTTTGTATCAGATTGTTCCGATTGTTAGTTGTGACTTAGTTATATTTCAGGTCTTGTACTTATTTGTGTTGGACATCTACTTTGTGTGGTGTGATAACTCTATTATATTCAGTTTCTTCCTTTCATCTGATTTCATATCATGCTCTATCTTTCCTAGTCTTGTGTTTGAGATATAGAGTCGAGATGTTATGTTATACCTCCGTGCGGAGATGACAGGTTTACATATCTTGTTGTTAGATGTTAGATGTTATAGATGACCTATACAGCGTTCTACCGCCGACACTGCGGCGTAGGCTGGACGTACCCACGTTCTCGTGCCCCTAATCAGGATGCGGGTCGTGACAAACTTAGCCAAAAATTAAAGAAAAATAAATTTTTTATAGTAGAAAATTGAATCTTTAGTTGGATGGAGGAACAAATATATATTTTTTCTTTTCATGAGAATTATTTTTTTCTTGTACTTTTTTTTTACATCCAAATATAGAAAAGACATGAGTTTTCTTTTCCAACCTGACAAGGACAACAAAGTTGCTAATCGAGGGTATTTAAAAGCAAATCCTCCCAACCTAAATCCTGTACCATCGATCGGAACGGCGTTACAAACGAGGAAGGGGCTCTGAAGAAGAAAGAAGAGCGGACAGTCGTCCTCGCAAACCGCGCCGACATCTCGTCGCCATAAAGTACACGTCTCCAATTCCACGTGGCGTCCAGCTGTACAGTCTTGACTACCGGACGGAGAGAGTTAAATAACTTCCGTTACAGCTACTTACCGACTCGGACAGTTCCGGACTCCACTACTTATTCCTTACTTCCTTCCTTTTCTTTTGATTTCTAGTTGGGAGGAGGAGGAAAAAAAAAGGGGTGAAATTTCTCAAGGCGACGATGATCGGAGACGACAAATCGCCGATTCCGATGAGAGATCGGGAGCTACTGATCCCTGTCGCCGATGTGGGCCCCGCCGATGAGTCCGATTCCAAGGCCTCCTCCTCTTCCAGCCACCACCACCACCACTCCTCCGGCAGAGAGGTCGGTCATCTTTTGCAATTAGGGTTCATTTCGCTAGACAATGATATAACTGAATTGTGAAGAATTTACTCTCTCGGATGCAAAATTCAATCTCGAGACGCTGTCTAGATTCGTGCCACTCTTCCTGGTCTCATGTTGTGTCGCCGTGTCCGTATCGTGTTGGTGCAACTCTGATTTTATCACAAATAGTTTCGATAGTTTTCTTCCATCAAACTCTATGGCCGTTACCATTGCAACATTCGAGTTTTTTTTTCTTTCCATATATTATCATCATCATGGAAATCATCTCTATGTCTAACCTATCCTTCTAATTTGTCCTTAATATCTAAAATTATTGGGCTTAAATTGGATTAAGAGGAGAATACAAAATGTCAAATATAAATATTTAACCCTAAACTCTCACCGCAACTCGGAGTTTTTTTTTTTAATCTTTAGTAGGGACTTTAACATGGTATCAGTACTATTAGAATAATATAAACCCTCAATCCCTCGCCATTTAAGCTGATTTCACAAAAAAATTATACCGAAACTATACCGTTGCAAAGAATCCAGCTCTCGGCCTGCAAAATGGACATTCCGGCCTGTATGGCTGGATGAAAATAATATAAATATTTAATCCTCAACTGTCACCACAACTCTGGAGTTTTGACGAAGTGACATGAGCTTTAACAGTCATCTTTTGGTAGGGAACCATGTTAGATATTTGAAAGTGAATATCATGGACATTGGTGCAAGTGAGCTAAAAGTTTAAATTTAATGCTTGTGAACATTTTATAAATCTGAAATTTGTTGGAAATTTGCACACCTTATATAGATACTTCCAAACCTAGAAATATATTTTTATCGTCATGGATTTACTGCTCTTCAATGCATTTGTTCTTTCTTTTTCCATATTATTTTTAAGTGTTCTACTTGGCATTGCAATAAGATATCTCACCATTGTTAGTTGCCTGAATTATATTTTTGTTTGCAGGCATTTCATAAGGTTATCCGCAGTTGGGCTTCAAAAAAGTTCATGACAGGATGGTGGGTTTCTTCTCTTTGTTCTATGTGTTTCATCCTGATATATGCTTTCTCTGCTTAGTTGACGTGCAATGTCACTAAATTCTTTCTTATATTTTTACATTTTTGATATTCTATGTTCTGCCATAAACTTCCTATTCAATACGACTTACTGTCCAAATAAAATCCACTTTGTGTAGTTGTTTTGTTTCCTTGAAATTCTTGTTTTGTTTCCTTACCATCTTCCATATGTCTATGACCCTTAATTTGCAAGTAACTCTTATGGATAACATATATCTAAACCTATACAACCAGTACTCCTTTATAAATTATATACTCCCAAAGCATTTAGAGACATTTAAAAGTGGCAGGGAGGGTGTATATGTGTGTGAGGATGGGGAGTAGGATGGTGATGCTTGGAGGAGGGGGTACCGGGGTAGGGGTGTGTGGGTGGGGGGTGGGGGGGGGGGGGGGTGGGGGAGTATGTAGGCAATTATATATAAACTTCTAAATTTAAGCAATAAGTTATATTCAATGGAGAACAGTCTCCCCTTACTCCCTCCTGGCTAATTCTAAAATATACTGAAGAACACCAAGTCAAATGCATTTTTTTTACAACCCAAGAAAATAATATGTACTGTTTCATCTTTCGAAACCTTATTGAAATCATAACTGATTGCTTTGGTTATCCTAAACGAAAAGTTCTTTAATTTGAACTATTATTTGGAAATTTATTACCAAGTTTATTTCGTCCATGACACGTGATGGGAAAATCAAGTTGCTTGAGTAGTCTTGATGATCATTATTTCATTTAGTATTAGCCTGACATGGGTAAGAGATTTCTATTGTAGTATTGCATCTCCTAAGCGTCTGACATTACAAACTCCAATTAATAGGAACAGACACATGAAGTTTGTTGTAGTTATATAGAAATATGCTAACCCTGATAGTGGATGTATAATACCCAATATCGCCCAGCATTACGGCCCTGGGAGCTAGTGTCTCGCGAGACTTGAGTGTCATGCAAAGAAAATGACTAATTTTCCTTGGGAAAAGATTACCTGGTGTGTGAAACCTTGTACGAAATAGTTCAAAAGAGGTGCAACTGCCTGTTATGAACAGAGGAGAAAGCAATGCGATTGAGCTGTCTAACTGGTCCTTTTTGACGACTGTGGTAGCAAAACAACAACTATTTAGTGTAATAGCAGCTGACTTCTGTATCAGTCAAACTATCATTTCAGGTTGTCCACCGTTTCAGTTTCGAAATGCAAATTTCGGTTCTGGTATTTTACTATTAAGTGCTGTTTCATGTCAGAAGTTGAGAGTAAGTTGGGGGCTAGATATATGCCTCATTGGGTCTTCTTTTTTATAGTTTTCTGAAAGAATTAAGCGTTTTTTGTTCTTATTAGAGCTAGAGTTGTTTTTAGAATGTTCTGTGACTGGCATTTTATTTCTATAAAAGTGTACTTGTTCTTGGGAGATTTGCTCATCGCTTCTGCTATTCTTACCACATCCATCTTCTGGCTACACCAAAGAAGTATCAGGGCTCATCATAACTTGCAGTTTATTTCTGTGCAAGTGACTTAGGGTTAGAGGCATATGTTTTGCTCTGCCAAACTCCGTCAACACTGTCGAAGAACTCACCACTAAAGTCAACAAGCTTCTCACACAATTTATTTCCATGGTGGGTCAAGTTATCACAAAGATCACAAGCCCGATTGCGTAAGAAGATGTTTTTTCGCAGTTATCTTGCTATTGTTCGCCTTTGAGATATAGGGTACAGATGGGGCAGGTTAGGTTGGGTTAGAAGGCCATTCTCTCTACCCGCCTTTATTTATCCCCACACCTGTCCGGCTACCCCACCAAATTCAGTCCCTTATTATTTTAAGCTTAAGCTTATAGATATTTTACCGGCCTTCGCCAAATGCTTCCACCTTCCTGATTATTAACCCTCACAAGGCCCCAAACACCATAACCCTGACATAGTCACCACCACTATGTCTGGCGCTCACCATGTAGCATACAGATTACTCAATATCTGTCAGTTGCTCTAGCACCTTGTCTACCACCTGCAACAACTAATGGCCATGCTAAACTTGCTCCCGCAGCACTGTTGTAAGTGTAGGGATAGTTGTTTTTTTTTAGTAAGAACTGTTAAAGCTGTGTAATTACCTTGAAAGAGGAAGAGCATAAGTCAAAGTTGTTATAAATGATACAGGCGACCTCGTCTCCGGGAAGCACATCTCTGTTCATAAAGGAAAAGGTTGGCCTAGCGCAGCGGTGTTCTCTAATTATGGATTGCCACGAGGGATTCCCAAGCCATTCTTCATCACTTGCTGAATTTTCTGGTGTGTCATGCATTGAGAAGTGAACTCAGGGTAGACGCATTGATTGCTAAAACCACCCAAGGATTTGGTCCATATCAAAGTAGCTGATCTTGATGATGTTTATATTCTGCTGGCAGGCCATGGCTATTAGATCATGCTTTGCCACTCGCTCAAGACAACACTTACGAAGTGAATTTAGAAAGCTAATCCTATATATTAATATATATATTGTCATCAAGAAATGGTAGCCTGGATTTTCTTTGCCTAGACGCCTGGAACCTTCCCAGGCAGCAGAAACAATTGACGAGAGCTACTTATTTTCCCACAAGGGAAATTGGCACATGAAACTTCCTTGGCACCATACAGTTTAAAAGAGGTGAATCAGAAGGTTCAGAACTTCCTTTTGCCATCTCCTTATTCTGTGGGAGTAGTTGAGACTTGAAACCTTTTTTTTTTTTTTTTGTGTGGTGGTGGAGTCCATAAATTGTTTTGTAACTTTTCTCGCAAGTAATATTTTCGTCAATATGTTTCATTAAGATTTGTTTTTTGTTGATAGATTCAGTTCTTGCTTTTGTAATGTTGGCTATCTCGTGCCTACACTAGTGGGTTTCCAGAGGTTTATACGGAAAGCTACGAGAAATATGACACATGGGCACGAGTTCACCTTGCTATGTCATATTTTAAGAATAATTATTCTGCATTCTCTAGCTATTGTAGTAGCTACACATGAATATGTTGGCAATTGTGATCTACTACTATAGGGAGTTTTCTAGATCATTTTGAGTTACGGATAGCGAAATTAACTCACAACCTTAGAAGGGACCTCAGTAAAGGTTTGAAGGATCTGGCTTGGACATGTTGTCCTTAAAGTGATTCCTTAAGCATTTAGAGGAATGATTTGATCAAAGCTTTAGTGAGTCCTACAACTCACAACCTTAGAAGGGACCTCAGTAAAGGTTTGAAGGATCTGGCTTGGACATGTTGTCCTTAAAGTGATTCCTTAAGCATTTAGAGGAATGATTTGATCAAAGCTTTAGTGAGTCTGTAGGACGTAATGCCGCTGACTATAGTGAATAGGAAGCACCATTAATAATGTATTCCCAAATATGTCGAATAAGATATCTCGTACCTCCGGAAATGAACCAAATTATTGATGGTTCAGTACAAGCTCAAGATTTTAAGTTGCATAAACTTTGATGTTTGAACATGGTTAAAGTGGAGCATGGTTGATTGTCGCTGTGAAGATTACCTAGACTCTTTAATCTTGTTTCTGTTTGGATGGACCAAGACTCTAGCCTACTTGAATCTTGTATATTTCAAGTATAATTTTGTACATCGTTCTTTTTCACACACATATACCAACCATTTTATTGCATATTAGCATTTAGCGCATATGGGATATGCAAACACATGCATGTTTCAGTGTGCACAAAGTACCTGATGCGGGCCCACTTTTTAGGCCTTTCAGTTATTTAGGCATAAAGGGGTATTGTGATCTTTCACCACAATAACCCTCTTAGGGTTTTGTTTCTCCTTTCTATTTATAGCTAGGGCTAGCCGTCATTAGTTTTCATGCTTGTGTTGAGAAGAAACTCTCAAGCGTCATTCAGAAGGGTTTAGACTTTGTCCGTCCATCAAAGTTGGGAGTTTGTTCTTTTCTCTAATAAAGATCGTTATTTTCCTTCTATTTCTATTTTTCTATAAATTATTTGTGAATCGATCTGGTCGATTCACATCAATTGGTATCAGAGCTCTCTACGAATCCATGGCGCACGAGACGAGGAACACGATCGAGGAGAAGATCCGAGGTCTTCGGGAGGACTTCACCGCCGAAATCCGAGGTCTTCGGGAGGACTTCACGGCTATAATGACTCTCTTACAAAACATCTCGAAGAAGATCAACGGGAAGGAAGCGGAGGCGGTAACAACCCAAACCCTAGGCGATCAACTAGGGTTTGCTCCTGCGGAGGGGGAGGCGACCGAGGAGGAGGAAGGACCGGCCGGCGGCCGCTGTCCCGCAACCGCCGTCGCCGCCGCACCTCCGGGCTGGGCCCTGGCGGCCGGCGATCACCGCCGGACAGCAGCCGAGGGCCGCGGGAGCGCCACAGCAGGCCGCGCGAGCCCAGGCGGGGTCGCGGCTGCTGTGGGCGGCCGCTGGCCGGCCCCCGACCGCCACCCAGGGCCAGCCGGCGCCAGGGGAGCCGCCGGCGAGCGGCTGTGGCCGGACGCCGCCGACCATTTCGGTCCCGGCGGACCGGCGCCACACCCGGGAGAGGCCCTAGGGCTTGGGGCCCCCTATGGGGGTCGGACGATGAACTCGAACTACGGTGATAGGTTCACGGGTTCGGGAAGGGGCTTAGCTGGAGTTCCGGCTCGGACGGGAGGGACGGAGCCGCCAGGAGGGACGAGGAACACCGGAGGCAGCAATTTCTTTGGAGAAACGACGGATCCCGCCAACTTCCAGAGAGGGGATCTACCCCCACGACGACCACCACGGGCGAGGATCCGACGGAGGAAGAGGCCGCTATAGCAACAGACGCAGTTCTCAGATTTCCACCTTGAGGACAAGGTGGCTCTTTTAGGGGGCGGTATTGATGCGGGCCCACTTTTTAGGCCTTTCAGTTATTTAGGCATAAAGGGGTATTGTGGTCTTTCACCACAATAACCCTCCTAGGGTTTGCTTTTCTTTTCTATTTATAGTCAGGGCTAGCCGTCATTATGTTTATGCTTGGATTGAGAAAACTCTCTCAAGTGTCATTCAGAAGGATTTAGACTTTGTCCGTCCATCAAAGTTGGGAGTTTGTTCTTTTCTCTAATAAAGATCGTTATTTTCCTTTTAGTTCTATTTTTCTATAAATTATTTGTGAATCGATCTGGTCGATTCACATCAGTACCTTTATTTTTAAAACACACTGGTAAATGTGAATTTACCATTGCTTTCTCAATTGTCATCACAAGGTCCTTTCAAGTAGCTTTTATATCAAAATATTAGAAAGAAGCATGTCTTCAAAGGAAATGGAAAACTGTATCATCTTAATAAGAGCACATATGATACATGGAACGTCATTCCCTTTGCTCCTTGGCTTGTCTCATTGGGATATATGCAATTCCATGTCACATTGTATCATCTACCATCTTCTTATAACTTGTTTCCAGTCTAACGGAACTTGGATGGTGCTCCTTGGGTGCATCAACTTAAACCGTATCACCACAAAGGTAGGTCTACCTACCTACCAACTGACCTTCTAAATTTCAAGGTATGATGTCCACAAAATCGGATTAAGTTGTGCATTAATGAGCCAAGTATGGCTAGCAATTGACCAATTTGCTATATTGAATTGCATTTTTAAGCGCAATTCCATATGGCAAACTGTATCATCTACGTCCCCTTCTAGATGGTCTCCAGCATAACTTGGATAGTGCACCTTGTTTGCACAAACTTGAACTACATGACTGAAAATGTAGGTCTATGCACCTACCCATTGGCTTTCTAGATTTCAAGTTCTGATGTTCTAAAATCAAATTAAGCAGCATTTAATAGGCCAACTATGGCAAACAATGGATTGTTAATTTGGTCAATTGAATGCCAAATTAAGTAAATTTTCATGGTGGTCAAGCAGTTGCAATTAGTCGTCATCATAACCTGGTTAATGGTTAATTGGCCATCAAACGAGTACGCGCATAATTGTATCTTTTAATACTACATTGTCAAGGTCCTTTGACTCCTTTTTCACTCATACTTGTGTTTCCTAGGTGATTGGCACCAATGTAAAGGGTTGACGTCAGATTGACACCCCCAAATACCTTACTGTTCCTTTTGTGCATCTTTTGTGTTCCATAGCCGTCTCCATTTTTGGGAGAAGGTTTTGATGATGACAACGATGATGTAGGATTATGAAAGAAATTGAGCTGCTCGTGTACCGCCTATGGTAAAATTTGAAATCTGCTCCTTGACAACTCAACTCTCTTGTAATTATGAACTAGGATATTGTTTCTTGCTTCCTTAGTCTGTTAACCATTCCATCACTGGAAACTAGTATGCATAGGATTACAGATGACACTGAGATGCCTGAATACCGCCTATGGTTGAATTTGCTTCTGCATTGTTATTTCTTTAGACAAATGTATTCATTAATTTCAGATTTCCCATCATTACCTAATCAAGGTGACATTACTGTATAGTAAACATAGAAATTGGTGATTTGACTCATACCTGATTTCTTTGTTCCTATATTGGAACCTTTTATGTTTGTTCAGTTTCAAACTCTTGTTTCATGGACACCACTTGCATGTCAACAAAATATGTATCGGATATATGGACAAAGCAGTGAATGTTGCGTGTCCATGTATATCTTTGACTTGTTAATGTGGTGTTCAACGTAAGTATTCATTTCATAAAGAGGGCCTGGTCGCTTTTCCGGGCTGGGATCAAGAGGTGGAAGTCATAAAACAGATTTTTGTCTTTACTTTGTAGGCTTTAACTTTTTAAGTTCTTCATTCCTTTAGAGGAACCTAGGAACCAAGGACACAGCAAAATCTGTGAAACGTTCGTGTCTTTATACTTAACACGTAAGGAACGAAGACATCATATCTTCCTTTATCTGAACCGCCTATGCTTATTCAGTTTCAACCTGTGTTGTACAGACACCACACGGCTCACAACAAAATGTGGACTCAGATATATGGTCAACCAAGACAAGGCATTGATTTGGCTTATCAGTGTATAATTTTGGCATGTTACAAAACATGTATAACTTTGGCATGTTAGTGAGGTGTCCTAAACAGGCATTTGACAGATTTTTGGTGTGTTCTTGTTTCCGAGATTTCAACCCTCTTATACTTTCCTTTTAGGTTTTGCCGTAGCACTGTGTTCTAAACAAGCATTTGACAGATTTTTTGTGTCCTTGCTCCGAGATTTCAACCCTCTTATAGTTTCCTTTTAGGTTTTGCTGATTTTGACCAGCCGTAAGTTGTACTTGAACCAAGGTTCACAGTATCAGAATCATTTTAAAACTAGAAAATATACATTTAACAATCTTATGTAATATTTGTTATTTCTTGTTGGTTTTGAATGAAATCATATTTAAAAAAAAGAATCATTCACTGCTACAGATTTTGTTGTTTAATTACTTTTAAACAAAGTATCCCTGCAATAAATAGTTTTAAAAAGAATAATCTTAAGATGTATGAACGTTGTAATTTATAGATATATAACTTGACAAATACAATGGTTACAATGTGTCAATAAGGAATTTAATCGGCACATTGTAGTTGATTTCCGGCACAATAAAATCATTGTATCAAAACTGTTTTTACAATACTTCTCTTTTTCTTAATTTTTCTTTACTGAATTGACTGGAAAGACGCTCCAAAGTCCGGTATCAGCCGGTATTGGTGAGGGTCAGTATCGGATTGGCTATGCCAAAATATGTATGATACAACCAATATGTATTGGTATCAGCTGAAACTGCAAACCTTGATTTGGACCATCTTAGGGACTTCATTGAACTTCATGGATGGTTCCAGTATGGAAGCCGAAATTACCAATGTGAAGAAGAAACTTAATTTGCCATTCTCACTGAATAATATGAAGCTCAACCTTAGTAGGTTTATGTCCGAGTGCAAGTCTTTTTTAACATTGTATTGCTTACGTTGCAGTGTTATCCTGTTTCCAATTGCAATCACATTCTATATCACCTGGTGGTTCATTTGTTTTGTTGATGGATTCTTTTCTCCAATCTACGCTCAATTGGGAATCAACATATTTGGTATGCATTTTAAATTTTATATGCATTTTTTTTTCCATAATGTCCACGGTTCACATTTTCTCTTCATTATAGGTAGTCTTCTGAGACCATGTATCCATTAAACTTGTTTTAAACAGTATACATAAAGCAACCATTTCTTTTTTGAGTAATAAAACTAGTACAACGTGTCATATTAGCTTTATAGTTTCCATACAATATGCTTTGGATTACTGGGAATAATCCTGAGATGTTATCAGTAACCATGTGATTAACTTCTTTCCTCTAACAACTTCTTTATAGTGCTGTTTCGATGCTTTAAAATATCTACTTAATGACTTAATTTCTGTTACAAACAATTACAAACATCCATTTGTTCACAGGTGGAGATGCAAGATTTGGAATTGCAGTATTCTAGAATTGCAAGTTTAAATTAGATTGCAGAAATGCAGCTTTTCATCAAAAAGGAAGTCAACTACTGAATCCCTAGGAATACTCTAGTCACAAGCTTTTTCCACAGGCATTATATTGATTTAGCCTCGGTAGACATTTGGATTGTGATTATGATATGGAAGAAAAGAAGAGTTCCTCGAGGCTTTTTGCTCTGGTTGACTCTTTGATTACTTCATACTTCATAGCAAGGTTTCAAACAGCAATTTAGGGTCTGTTCTGGATGGGGCTGATCCGAAACAGAAAAAATCTGTTTTAGCAGAGTTTCAAATGATTTCGTGGAAACATGAAAAAGCATACAACTTAGTTGCTCAAACATGAGAAGTACAAAACCCTCCTTTCGGAGAAGAAAACAAGAAGGGATGTAGCCTAAAAAAAAGTAACGTAACCCTAATCAGAACAAGGAAGCCTGCCAGGACCATTGCTGGTGCCGTATCCTCACGGTCAAGATGGCTGCCTCTGCTAATAACTTGCTCACTTACTTTACCCCTTCCTTACCATGAATGTTAGGGTGGAGTCAATGAGGGTATGTAATGGCACTTAAGTTTGTCAAATATAAGAGAGGGTTTTATATTCAAACTCAATGAGTTTCGTGTTCAACCTATACGTTAAATTTTAGGTTAATTGGTTTGGGTTATAAAACTAAGTCCATATACTTATCTATTTAAAAAAAACTAAGAGGTACATGGTTTCATAAGATCCCCTCAATTTATTCAAATGGTCTGATATCACAAGTGGAGGATACTTGCAAACAATCAAAATATAACTAAAAGTGCATTTTCACTTTTGTTTCCACTATGTATAAAATACTTGCATGTTGTCACGCCCCGCTCCCGTAGGAGCGATCGTCCTCGCTAAGGCGTGATGCCGCACGAGCCTAGATTGCGCTCGTGCAAGGCGGGTTCCATAACGGCCGATTTCAGCGGCTGCGACGGGGTCGTCGCACAGAAGTCCCATGCAGAGACATTGAATGATAGCAGCAGAAATTAAGAACAAACACAAGTTATTCAAGAAGCTCTTTATTGATATTGAAACAACGGTTACATTGGGGGCGCAAGGCCAAGATTACAATCACTCAAGCTCACTCTTCTCACATTTTACAAGTTCACTCAGCTCTCTCTCATCTCTCAATTACAAGTCTTGATCCAGCGGAAGCTTCGGAAGGCGATGTCCATACATTATGTCCTGTATAAGTCTTTACTTCATGCGGCTGCACGCTTCGAGTCGCCAAGGAACTCCATGCCTCGACGCATCCAAGCGAGCCCCGCGCCACGAGCTTCTACATGTGCCTGCACATGTAAACTATGTGGGTGTCAGTACTCAACTGTACTGGTGGAATGAGCTCCTCGTCCACCCATACAAAACCAACACGTTTACTTTACTTTGTGCAACATAGTCCCCTTTTTGATTGTCTTTCTACTCTTGCCTTAGGATCAGTTTTAGGACCGGCGTCTTAGCGCAACTTGTGTATCAGAACCATCCCGTGCTTGCAATGTCAACGTTAACTCATACTTTGTCTCTAGACCACTTCTCGTGCCAACAACGTTAACCTATCAAGTCGTGTTTGCCTTACGGCCAAAATCAGAGACGCAGCTACACGATAGACTCCTTTTCCATGTGACCGTGCTACGAAATTCATATTGAGGTCGTGCCTCGCAACTCACTAGGACTTAACCATATCGCCGCTTCGCGGCCCGTGCTACTTTGATAACCAACCGACCCAATCAAGACTTGTGAATCTAGTGTCACTCGACCAACTTTGCCTTGCGGCGGTTTCCTGACATAAACTCAACCAACTCAACCAACTTATGCAACTTATATGCCGACAACTTAAACTCGACGTCACATCTCGTGCCGAAGCACGTTGCCTATGTTGTAGCCATTCTTAAGCCCAAACATTTGTACTCTAACTTGTACACACACATTCAGCAACTCAACTCAATCCAAAGGCACACACGCGGATTGCCGCCATGCCGATCATCTATATGATTTGGTCACTGACTCCCAGAGCCATGGTGGACTCCTTTTTAGCTGAGTATAGGATGGGCCGGTTTGGGTAGCTAGCCCTATCCGCGTCCACCGAATACTTTGCCCCAGGCGCATCTATTTTGGCTCCCAGAGCCATAGTTGTTTCCCTTTTTGCCCGCAGCGGTCCCGTGGCGCCACAGGTTGCCGTGCGGGGAAACTTTACCTTGTCGACAAGTTGTCCATGACCATGCAAGACTCGACTCAAACTGACGTCTCACACAGTCATTGTACCTCTAGTGTTACCATCTCTTCAGGGCTAAATTCAATACTTCTCACATCTGAGATCTTGCATCGACGACCCGTAGTCGCGAGCATTCTTCTTTCTTGCCTCAACGACCCAGTCGTGAGCATTCTTCTTTCTTTCTTTCTTGCCCTATCATTTCACTCAACTCAAGAACAACTGTTTAGACATTTTTCCAAAACAAATGAATCAACCGTGGCCCGTGCCTTAAAACTCTAGGACCGTGCCATCGTGTCTCAAACCGACTTCCGATCTACGCGAAGCTATCGCACAAGTCATACTTCATATGACGGGCCTTGGGATCGCGGGACTATTTAACTTGACAACCGCAGAAAGAGCGGGACAGCACTAGAAATGACTTAGGTCGATCGGCGTAACTTTGTCTAACTTAATCGAGCCTATAACTTGACTCAAGGGACGAGCAAAGGCTATGCCAAGCCTTGTATTATGGAAACGTGCATGCTTTGTTGAGCATTTACGCGGGCAACGCCTATGACTTAGGCCAACTCAAGTGTCGGGACAATTCGACGGGACCGTGCATGCTCTAACAAGCATTCACGCAGGCGACGCCTATGACTTAGGCTATTTCATAACTTTGTGTCGAAGACCAACTTTCCTTCTCCCAAGCCACGGGACGAAGGATCGAGTGTCATTTTCAAAGCACGCCGTGCACCAACTCTAAGCCGACCGTGGGACGTTTTTCATGTTCTAACTCATTTCGACCCGTCGGGATTATTCCCTTAGCTATGTGGATTCGTCTCTTTTATTATCAAGCCAATTGTGCAAGTTGAAAACATGCGTTTTATTATGTGAAGACAAAGATGAGGTAAGTTCACCGAAACTACCCCACCTGAGCGAGCGGTCGTCTCGACCGAGCGATGTCTCCGAGTAACCGTTGCAAGGCTAAGTCCGAACGCCGTCGGCGTTTCGATTCCTCCGATTGACTGAGCGGGACGGGGCACTACACATGTCGAGTAATATTTTGGAGCTTTGGAGAATTTCCTTTTGAAAGTTGTCATTAAATACAGTTGCAGATTACTTTATTTAAAAGTAGAAAAAAGCTCCGTAATTAGAATAGCGAAGAAATAAACTCAGAGAGGATGTTTTGAATAACACCTAAACATGTCTCACATTAATCTACTCCGAATGCAACACACACATATGTACATATATATTATAAGTGCCCCAGATACGGTGAGCAAGTAACACATTCGGACTTATTGAATACGGCGTTTACAGAGGGCAGGATTTGCAGGGACCGCCGCCGTCCCATTGGGAGTTTTAAACGAAGGTCCGAGCTTCTGAGTCCTGAGAGCTACTGACATCTGCTAGTAAACAGACTCCGGAAGAACAAATATAGTGATTGATGGCCAAAGACTGATGATGTGACTCATTCGTTAGTATCTTAAGCCCTCGAAACCTATGGTCTCAAAAAAGCTGACGCATACATGTTTCGGGTTGCCAGCCTACTCTTGTCCAGTAGCCATTCTGAGTGGAGGAACGGGCTAAGAGAAAACGAATCAGCCCATTATTAATCCTTAGAGCATCAGTACAAAAAAATAATAAAAAAGAACGACCGGAAGTCAGTCGGATGGCGCGCCCCACCCTAAGAGAAGGGGTAGGGACGGAGATACTGCTTCGGTTACTACTTACGAAACCTAATTCGGAAACGGTTTGGGTTCAAGGTAGCATCCTATATCTTCCAGGTGTCAACCCATTTTTACAACTAGAAATAGAATTCACCATGCCATACTGAGGTGAAAGTGGCTCCATACGGGGGAATCGGGTTATCCTATTGATTTCCACTTCCTTATAGGAACCTCTAGAAAGCTTTGAAACGTCGTCCCCGATCCGCTTCCCGCGCGAGGTTTGGCTATGCTCTATAACTGGCTTCTCGGAGAAAGAATGTAACCGGCTTTGAAGCCGTGACCGCACCCATGGCATGATGTTTTAAGATCGGTCCTAGCATGGTTTGCTAAACATGGTGTTAGCATGGCGTTCCAAGACCAAACCTGATGTGTTCTGTGTTCTCTTCATATTGTTAACAAAAAAGAAGAAAGAAAGGCGAGTACTGAATAATCGAAGTGAGGATAGGGAGGGTGAGGCGAACGCGACGTGAGGCGACCGAAGGGAGGAAAAGTGAGGTGCCTATGCGTGGTCAGAGGGCTATTCTTCTATTGATTCGGCGAATGAAAGAGCTAGTTCTGCAGCTAAGTCTACTCGCTTATCACCTGGTTGCTTTTTCTTTTTTTATCTCCTGCCAGACACCTTCCCAGCGGGTCAAGGTGCTCCAAGGCTTCATGTACAGTTCGATTAGCTGGTGACTTTCTATACCTTGCCTACTCGCTTGGAGCCATCCCCTTTGTCTGCCATCCTCTCTCAGGCCCAAAAGAAAAAAGATCTATCCTTTATTTCATAACCTGAAATTCTTCGTGCTGATCCTATTCGCCTTTTGGTTAACCGGGTTTGGGTGCATCCAACATGCTTAAGTTTTAGACTTTGCAAACCTCGATAACCACCCGCCCTGCCCCTCTTTGAATGAGGCACTCTTTAGAAAAGACTCCAACTCCTAAACACGGAATAATCAGACGAGTGAGGCTGGAAGCCCCAGTTACTGATCCCAACTTGATGATTCAAACCTGTTCCCTGCTCTACTTCTGCAAAAGATCCTGCGGAAAACCACTCCTTGCCTCTTTTGCCGTGCGTGAGCTGTGCCTAGCGTGACGATATCACCCGGAAGGTCAAGCTCGAGTTACCAGACTTCTATGGCAAGATGAATCCTACCGTCTTCCGTCATTGGTTAATGGCGATGGATGATTATCTTGACTGGTATGACCTCTCTGAAGAGAAGAAGCTTTGCCAGAGCTAAACTCAAGGGAACCGCCCGTCTATGGCCTTGGAGGACAAGATGGCTAGACTGGGACAGACCCTTGTCAGCACATCGGAGGAGATGAAGCTAAAGGAGCAGTATCTTCCCGTGGAGTACGAACAAATCATGTACACAACAAATTGCTCCAGCTGAAGCAAGGAAGTCATACTATACTGTGGAAGAATAGACTTCGTCGGAGTTCATGGTCCGCAACTGCCTTCCAGAGTCAGAGCACCAGAAGTCGATATCGTGGGCTTAAACAGCGCCTCGACATCCAGAGCGAGATGGCCTCTACTAGGCTTTGACGGATGCCTTTCAAACTGCCCTTAGGCTCGTTGAGACGTCTGCCTCCGTTCTCAAAGGAGGATGATGGGTTCTCAAGCTTGGGGGTCTACTCCTCCAAGTCGATTCCCTCGGTGATCGGCACCTGCCAGCACTCCTGCCAAATCAGCTCCCAAGCCTATTTCCCAAATATCTCGAAACTCCAAGGGGAAGGCACCGGAAACTGGACACTCCTAGCTGAAATTGCCGAAACCATCTAAATTGTCAATTCTGATACTCATAATATAAGATCTGATGGTGCTACCTATAGCAGGCTTTGGAAACTTACTTTACATGATAAGGGCTGCATTCGGAGTCGTGTGATCTCCCTAGTAAATACTACTATAGTTTTTTGGAATGAATACCCGCTTTTACGTACAATATGATTTTCTTTCTTATTCAGTCTAGAAAGTGTTGTGGGCATAAAAATCACAAGGCATTACAATAAACATAAAAAGAAAACAGATTTGATTTGTAACTTCCCATTATTAGTTTACCATATATTTTCAGCTTACTCCTTATCTGATCTTCTACATTCTGATTATTGCTTAAATGGATTGTTTGACTTGGCAGGGCTTGGTTTTATAACTTCCATAACCTTCATCTTCATGGCCGGAGTATTCATGTCTTCATGGCTAGGGGCATCTGTACTAGGACTTGGAGAGTGGTTTATCAAGCGGATGCCTTTTGTTCGCCATATCTATAATGCGTCCAAGCAAATTAGCTCAGCCGTATCACCAAGTACTGTATCTTCACTTTCATCCTTTATTACCGCGTTTACATTTAGCACTTTCCTGATGTTTCTTTTTGCAGACCAGAACACACAAGCCTTCAAGGAAGTGGCCATTATAAGGCACCCACGAATTGGTGAATATGCAATTGGCTTCATCACCTCATCTGTTGTTCTTCAGGTATACTTTCCTGTGACAATGATCAACACCTTCACTTTTTGCATGATTGTGCATGTTGCATCCATATGAATTTATTATCGTTGAACGTAATTAGATTTGCGGTTATGCCCGTGATGGCATGTGTCTTCGCATGCTTCGAGCAGCAATACATCTTTAAGCTAAAAACTTGACATCACCCTTTCTCTTACAAAATTTTCTTTGACAGGACTATTCTGGTGAAGAGGAGCTCTGTTGCGTCTATGTTCCGACCAACCATCTTTACATTGGTGATGTATTCCTGATCAACTCCAAAGATGTCATAAGACCAAACTTATCTGTTCGCGAAGGAATTGGTAAATCACCTGCTTTTCCTTTGCTATATTTTAGCTCGATGCTCGTTCCGTTAACGTCATTCAAACAACAAACTCCAACATTCTCTAAAACATGGTTTGGATGCAGAAATTGTCATCTCTGTTGGCATGTCTCTACCCCAGGTTCTCTCGACACTGGGTTCACCTAAGCTGCAAAGGGACAGAACTCGTAGCAGAAGCCTTAGTTCCTTCACTTAACTCATCAGACCCCATTTGAATATAGACCAACCAGATAGTTTGAGCTTTGTATCTTGACGCTCTCTGGATATTTACATATTTTCTTATTTTCTGCGTCGCTTGTCAGCTGGATCCTGATGATGTACGTACAACCTTACCATACTCAGCTACAAGTGTTGTATCATGTAGAAGAATTGGCCTGACAGTTTTTTGAACTGATCGAAGAAAATCAAGACTTGTTAGTCGCATAATTTTTTATGCCATCACATTTTGCAAGTGGTTTTGCATCGTAAACTCCTGTCAAACCACTGGTGACTAGTCAGGTTGATAATTAGCCGTAAAAACTGTTTATGACATTGCTATATGATGTGCCGAAAATTGTAAAATTTCTTCTGCAGAATGGGCAAATATCATGATTGTGATTTATGGTGATTTACATGTGCATCCAGTGTCACTTAGAACTACTTTGATTTCCATTTGAAATGACGTTCTATTTGGGATGAGAGATGTCAAATGATCCTCTTCCGATGCACTTTCATTTGCCTTTGTGGCCAAGATGTGGAAAATGGCAAACGCAGAAACCAAATATATTTTTATTTGCCATTGTGGTCAAGATGCTGATGAATATAACAAATATACAATCCCAAACAGAACCAAAATAACCTTAGTCAGTGTATCAGAACTTCTCGTCTTGCTATGCAAATTGGGCGGTGGATGTGTATAGGTGATAACTTTCTGTTGAAAATGTTCAACACTATAACGACAAATTTTCGAAAATGTTCAACTCTATAGCTATCAAAAATTTCAAAGATGGCCAGTGTATCGTCCCTCTTATAATTTGTGGAATTTTTTTTTTATCCAAACTCCATGTTGCATGTACATTGCACATATTTTAGTTTCTATTACTTTAACTTTTTGCGTACTTGGGAAGAACAAAGATAATAAAAGAGTAAATTAAAAAAAAATGGTGGAAGTTGGCGACAATGGGTCCAAAAGACATGCAATACAGTGTGTACAAAGTCTTGTGTATAACGTCGGACATGTAAAAAAAGCAAATTATATTTTTCTTAATTTTTTTATACGTAATTACCTAATTGTTCTTGTTAAATTTAATGATATTAATTAGAAATTAGGCAAGGACATATTTGAAGAAAAAATTATTATGAAGTCAAATTTTCTTATTATATAATAGTATAGATAAACAATTTTGATTAGAAAGTTAGATAAAGACATATTTGAAAGAAAAAAAAAGATTACGATAAAATTAATTTTTTCATTATATAGAATAAGTATAGATAAGAGCTAGTTTGGATTACAGTTACCAACCAAATGGTATTCCGAATAAAATGGAAACTATTAGCAATGCGTCCAAATTGGGTTAGTCAGGTCGGATCGGTGCCTACCCGGCCCATTTATTTCGACGGTCAGGATGCAATCTTTCTGAAAGCACTCCCGTCTCGAAACCCTAATAATCTATATATATCCTATCGCTCCTATTTCCATCGCCGCTATTTCCATGATTTCTTTATTTTTCTTCTTTCATTTTTGTTGCTTAATTATTCATCATGTTGTAGGAAGAAAATTGATGGGAAGAAATGTGGACGATGACGATTGATACTGGTCTCGTTCGTCGTAATGGCGTTTGATTTTACGCCTTGCCGACCATTCTGTTATATCACCACCCATATTCTGAGTTCTTTCCCATTAACCCTTTTTTTTTTTCTTTCTTTTCTACTTTTTCTGTTTCTTTTTTGTGCAAATTTTGTTCATGATGGCCGATGATTAAACAATGGGCTAATTAGCGTTTAGATCCTGGATTTTATATCAGCTTAGAGAAGTCCCAAAATGTCCAATTAAAAATTTTGGACCTTGTACTTTTTATTTTTTATTTTTTATTTTTCCATCACACCTTCATTTCCAGCCTCTATTGGTTGTTTTATGGAGCATATGTCTGAAATTTTGTATGTTGACAACATCTAATATTCTCTCTGAGGCCTATCTTTTCTCCTTTTTATGCCAAATTATTTTTCCAAAATTTGTTTTGTGGATTTTATTATTACTATTATTTGTGTTAGTTACTCAATTTTACTTTATACTAATTAGGTAGTATTAATTATATGGTGGAGGTCGCGTGATGATATATTGCATAGTTCAAATGATTAATCTCTTCGGAGATTTTGATACAACAAATTTGCCCATCTGATGACCTTCATACTGATTTGTGAGATTACAGAACAAGTTTCTAAAATTATTATTTTCCAAATGATATTAATGATTATCGCTTTAATTTAAAGCGGACAATATTAAAGAGTGTTTTTTTTTTGAAACTTAGTTGCTAATATATAAAACAAAGGTTTTGTGACCAGGTTTAGTAAAAATCAAATAAACGCAACGTATACGTATGTATCTGCAATTATATAATTGTTCATGTTATGTGTTGATATCAAAGCTTTTTGGCTATAGTGGTCATATTTTGGTTGGATGGATTCCATATCGTGCTGTGCTTGATCGTTTTGATCTTTATGATGGTAAGGGGTAAATTGAATTATTTCTTCCAATTATGATGGAGTATATATATATATGGGTGACATTATATTTGGGGAAAAAAATATAAAAGATGTTACTAATAATAATATTTGGTAATTGATAGATGTTGTTAATAATATAAATGAGCGACATTATATTTGTTAATTGATAGATGTTGTTAATATTTGGTAATTGTTAAAAAAATAATATAAATGAGTGACATTATATTTCTTAATTGTTAATATTTGGTAGTTGTTAATATTTGGTAATTGTTAATAGTGTAAATGAGTGACATTATATTTGGTAATTGTTAATATTTGGTAATTGATAGATGTTGTTAATATTTGTTAATAATATAAATGAGTGACATTATCGATGTTGTTAATAATAATAATATTTGGTAATTGTTATATATATATATATATATATATATATACACGAAAATGATATTTGGTCTGTTGGGCATGGCACTCCTCCATTGGCTCTTCCTTATTTGCGTGGGGCCCATGTTGGCGTCCTGCCAATAGGGGAGCGCCGCGTGGCCGCGGGCTAGTCCGCAGGCGGGCTGTGTAGCACCGCCGATATATATATATATATATATATATATATATATATATATATATATATATATATATATATATAAAAGAAAAAATGAGTGACATTATATTTGGTAATTGATAGATGTTGTTAATAATAATAATATTCACAAACACGAAATTTACCTCTACTTTGCTTCAACTCTTTCTGATATTTGTGGGATTTATGGGGTTGTATAAAAGTAGACTACTGTTCCATGCCCAGAAATGGGTGTAACTGTCCGTTTAGTAGGAATTATTTTTCTATTTTATTGGCCATTGTGGACCGTGAGATGCTAGGGATGTTGGGTTTCCTATATATAAGAGCATCTCCAACCCTATTGTTGGAAAAAAGTTAATGCTACATAGGAATTACAAAATTTTATTCAAAAGTTCATCTCCAATGCAATTGTCAAGTCAATTGTGAAGCTTATGTGACAAAAATTAAAGAAGACATTATGAAGTTGATTGTCTTGTTCTAGACAATGCACTTGATAATGTCTTCTCTTCCATGTCATCAATTATGAATAAGAGCATCTCCAACCCTATTGTGACTTTAGAAAAAAGTTAATGCCACATAAGAATGACAAAATTTTATTCAAAAGTTCTTCTCCAATGCAATTGTCAAGTCAATTGTGAAGCTTACGTGGCAAAAATTAAAGAAGACATTATGAAGTTGATTGTCTTGTTCTAGACAATGCACTTGACTATGTCTTCTTTTCCATGTCATCAATTATGAATGAAGAATATTAGAAAATGTCTTCTTTTCCATGTCATCAATTATGAATAAAGAATATTAGAAAAAAGAAAGAAGATGAGTAGTTGTCTTAAAAGTTGTCTTGGAAGTTGGAAAAAATATTTTTTATTGTCTTCTCAATACTTTTGCGAGAGTTTTTTTATCTCATTGTCTTTTGAGATATAATTTTGCCACATAAACAAGACATTGTCTTGTCATTGTCTTTTGAGATATAATTTTGCCACATAAACAAGACATTGTCTTGTGGCTCATGCCACATAGGAGCCACCTAAGACTCGCAACACTTAACATGACAATAGGGTTGGAGATGCTTAAAAAATATTAGAAAAAAGAAAGAAGATGAGTAGTTGTCTTAAAAGTTGCCTTGGAAGTTGAAAAAAAAATAATTTTTATTGTCTTCTCAATACTTTTGCATTGGAGAGAGTTTTGTCTTTTGAGATATAATTTTGCCACATAAACAAGACATTATCTTGTGGCTCATGCCACATAGGAGTCATCTAAGACTCACAACACTTAACAAGACAATAGGGTTGGAGATGCTCTAATCACAAGTCTTTTGCAAGTGAGATTAGTTGATTATAAGCTACGAGAGTAGAGATAGTTGCAGTTCCAAGAAAGCAACTAAGGGCCCGTTTGGTTTGCAGGTTTGGACAACGTAATGTAATTGGCATTACGTTGTCAATCTAACTCGGGTGTTTGGTTGGACAAAAAAAATTAGATGTAATGTAATCGCGATTACAAGTTTGATTACATTACATCAGTTTCTTCTAAACTCAATTACATCATAAAACCTATGTAATCGCAATTACATTACAACTTAAGCGGAATGTTGGTATGCTATAATTTGGTCTTTTTGTTCGTTTTTGGTCATTTTTTGTTGTTTTTGTTTGTTTTTTGTCGTTTTTGGTCATTTTTGTTCATTTTTTGTCGTTTTTTGTTCGTTTTTTGTAATTTTTGTTCGTTTTTGGTCATTTTATGTTGTTTTTATTTGTTTTTTGTCGTTTTTTGTCGTTTTTTGTTCGTTTTTTTGTCATTTTTTGTCATTTTTGTTCGTTTTTTTGTTATTTTTGTTCGTTTTTTTGTTGGTTTTGTTTGCTTTTTGTTCGTTTTTGTCCTTTTTTGTTGTTTTTGTCCGTTTTTTGTCGTTTTTGTTCGTTTTTTGTCATTTTTGTTCGTTTTGTTTGTTTTTGTTTATTTTTGTCGTTTTCGTCCTTTTTTTGTTGTTTTTGTCCGTTTTTATCGTTTTTGTTCGTTTTTTGTCATTTTTGTTCGTTTTTTCGTTGTTTTTGTTTGTTTTTTTTGTCCTTTTTGTTGTTTTTTGTCCTTTTTGTTTGTTTTTTGTAATTTTTGTTCGTTTTTTTGTAATTTTTGTTCGTTTTTTGTCGTTTTTTGTCCTTTTTTTTGTTCGTTTTTTGTCGTTTTTGTTCGTTTTTTTTCTCATTTTTGTTAGTTTTTGTTTGTTTTTTTGTCGTTTTTGTCCTTTTTTGTTGTTTTTGTCCGTTTTTTGTCGTTTTTGTTCATTTTTTTGTCATTTTTGTTCTTTTTTGCTGTTTTTGTTTGTTTTTTTGTCGTTTTTTATCTTTTTTTGTTGTTTTTGGTCTTTTTTGTTCGTTTTTGGTCTTTTTTGTTCGTTTTTTGTTATTTTTGTTTGTTTTTTGTCATTTTTGTTCGGTTTTCTATCGTTTTTGTCCTTTTTTGTTCGTTTTTTGTCGTTTTTGTTCTTTTTTTGTCATTTTTGGTTGTTTTTGTTTGTTTTTGTCTTTTTTGTCCTTTTTTGTTGTTTTTGTCCGTTTTTTGGTCGTTTTTGTTCTTTTCTTGTCATTTTTGTTCGTTTTTTTGTTATTTTTGTTCGTTTTTGTCCTTTTTTTTGTTCTTTTTTGCCCTTTTTTGTCATTTTTTTTTTATTTTTTTGCCTTTTTTATCGTTTTTGTTCAATTTTTTACGTTTTTTATCGTTTTTTGTCAATTTTGCACATTTTTTTCATTTCTGCATGTTATTTATCGATTTTTTGTTGACCTTATTCGTTTTTGTTCGTTTTTTTTAATCTTTTTTGTCGTTTTTTTCTCGTTTTAATTCCCTCTTGTTTTTGTTCTTTTTTCGTATTTTCGTTTTTTGTCATTTCTGTTCCTTTGTATCGTTTTATATTTTTTTTGCTCTTTTTTTTTATCTTTTTTGTCATTTTTTTCTTTTTTTTGTCGTTTTTGTTCATTTTTGCCATTTTTTTTTGTTTTTGGTCTTTTTCGTCTTTTTTTTCCTTTCATTTATTGTTGTTTTTTGTCAATTTTTTTTTGTTTTTAGTCAATTTTTTTTATCATTATTGGTCACTTTTTATGGTTTTCACATTTTTGATCTTTTTTTTTGTCGTTTTTCTTTTTTATCGCTTTTTCATTTTTGGTTTTTTTTCCTTCTGTTTTGTTCGTTTGTCATTTTTTGTATTTTTTATTTTTTGTCGTTTTTTTCGTTTTTGGTCTTTTTAGCAGAAACAAACCATTTTTTCCTTATTTATTTATTATTTATTTTTAGTTTTTTTTCTTTTTAAATTTTTTTAAAAAATTTAGTGATCCAATTTTTAAATTTTATGTTGTATTTAAAAAATATATTAAATTAGAAACTTAATTACATTACATGGTAAACCAAACATATGAATGCAATTGGCATTACATTACATGGTTTGATTACATGTTTCAACCAAACATAGTAATGTAATTGTAATTCCATTACATTACAAACTCAATTACATTACAAATCCAATTCCATTACGATTACGATTACATTACAATGAACCAAACGCAACCTAAGTTTTGTCCGTTGCTATTTTTCGAAGCATCGAATTGCTACTTGTTCGGTTCGAAGTGCTTATCGTGCAAGGGTGACTAAGGAACAATTTAGAAGTTCAGAACACGAAAAATGATCGAATATCTATAAATTCATCTCTTGAAGTTCTTACTCTAGGACAGATCAAATTTTGTTTTCAGCAACGTTGATCTTTATTATCCCACAAGCTTTCTTATTTTAAGTTCTACCATTTCTGTTTCTTCTTGTTGTTAGCAATTTTGTTGTTCTTGGGATTATTGTTTCGACAAGTTTAATTTGTAATATTTAATTCTGTACAAGCTGTAACCTTCAAGGAGTTGTAATCTCTTGTATTATACGAAATAACATAATATACTCAACACATTGTTATCATTTATTGTGGGGAATTTTGAAGCAAAACAACACATTATTTTAAACCTAACATTTCAATTTATTTTTGAGAAATAAGTGATTTGCAAATCACTTATCATAAATCCAACTCTTTGACTTCCTGCGTGAACAAAATATTCTCAATGGATTGTTCTTACTTGATATCTATTACTTATGATAAAACTTAAAATTTCTCTTTAATTTTTTGTAAATTTTTTTTTTATTGCCTACTTCAACGACCATGTTAACATATGGCTCAATATGGTGATAGGATAAGATCTTAACGTACTAGGTCAAAACAAAAACCTTAGCCTATATTCCAAAACAAGTTGCTACTAGTATTATTTTGTCAAAGGCTAGTTCAATTTTGCGATGCTTTCAGGTTTGATATGGGAGATTGCTTTCATAAGCTTTCTTCCGCTACTGCTTTTTTGAAAAGAAAAAAAAAAGTAAAAAAACCAATCCAGAACAATTTCCTCCAGATAACTGAAAGAAAAAATATTATATACGGTCCTTAAGGCCCTAGCCTAGTGGTAGTGCGGGGGGGTTTGAAACCCTCCCTGGACGGCTGGGTGACTTTGAACTACGGCCCAACTTGAAAAAAAGGACACCTCAAAAAAAAATATTGTTAGAGAATCCTTTGATCCTCTCTTCTCTTATTATTGGTTATTATTAGAGAAAATTTTATTTTTATTGGAGAAGATTTTATGTTAGTTTTTCTTTCCATAAAGTTCTCCTTGATTCAGGGATGGACATTGATTGTAATAAAGTTCTCCTTGATTCAAGGAAGGACATTGATTGTATTTCTTCTATTTAAACCAGTCTTGGGGCTGAAGGATAAACAAAAAAGCATTCACTACTTAATTTCTAATATGGTATCAGAGCCAGGCTCCCTAACCTAAGTTTTGTAAAGCTTTTTCCTTAACCCGGTTAGGCTCTCAATGGCTAATTTCAATAGATGACAACAAGCCCTCACCGGCTCAACAAACAATGACGACTCATCCACGACAGAAGGCGGAGCAGGCCATGGTGATGGTGCTGGTCGCGGCGTTGGCACTGGCGAAGGTGCTGGCGACAATACTGGCCGTGGCGATGACGATGGCAATGGAGACAGAAGTTCTTTTGGAGACGACAATTTCAACGAAAGTAATAAGTCGGACAAACCTTGGTGTGATCGATATTTATAAACATATATGTATTTTACAGTGTATTTTGTATTTTCTTGGTTTTCGGAACGCTTTAAATTTTTTTCAACTTATAGATTTTCTCCTTGACCGACATATCGCTAGTATACTAGTGTATATCGATAGCATACCGCCCTGACAGATTTTCTATATTTTAGATATTTTCGATTTCAGATATTTTCATGAATAGTATTTTCGATATTTTCGTGAATAAAGTAGAACATTTTATTATCCAATGGATACTTGATTTTCATTGGATGACTAGAATTGACTTAGATCTTCACACGGATTACCATCCAACGGTTATGATTCATCCCCCTTCTATATATAGCCTTTCACTTTCCCTCCCCTCTCTCTTTTCATTCTCTTCACTCTCTCTTCATTTCTTCTTCTCTTATCTCCCCTTGGAGCTTGCCAAGAGCTTGGCCTTGAGGCATAGAGTGTGGTTTCGTACCCCTCTTAGAGGTGGAGTGGAAGATTAGGCTTGGAGCTTAACCTAGGCAAGTACATCTTGCCAAATCTTAAACAATATTTTGCTGTCATTTTTGTTTGTTCTATTCTTTTCCTTGCATGATTCTAAGTCTCTTTAGAGCTTGAAGTTTTTTTATTTTGATGGTTACATGTTTGTAAATCTAAGTTTTAAGACTTTTCTTGTTTTCGTGGTTTTGATCTCTATAAGTTTGTTATTTCCGAAATCAAATGGTTCCATGTTGTGAGGAATTTCGTTGTACCTAATTTTGGCTTTTGAACCGCTTGATTTCGACTTCGTATGAAAAAGTTATGTTATTTTTCGTGTTCATGGGTTCCCCACACCTTCGATGCTGCGGGAACGATGAACGATGCCGCGCACCGTGCTTGCGCACATCCGCACGCCGTGGGCAATTTTTGCCTGCGCGCGCAGTGCGTTTCGCTTGTTGTGCGTAAAATACGATTTGCTTGCCGCGCGCCTGCGCGTCGTGCTTGTACGCCCTGCGCGCCGTGCTTGTGCGTCCTGCGCGCAGTGGGCGATTTTGTCTGCGCGCGCCGCAGCCGCGCGCCTGCGCAACGTAGGCAGTTTTCCTGCACGCTGTAGAGAGTTCTCCTGCGCAACGTAGGCAGTTTTCCTGCACGCCGTGGATAGTTCTCCTGCGCACCGTAGGCAGTTTTTCCTGCGCGCGCAGTGTGTCGCGCGCAGATGGCTATTTTTGCCCGTTTTAGCTATTTTATGGCCAAAATTTTGAAAAACTCAAAACATGAAAGTTTTAGATCTTTGTCTTGGCTTCAAGAATCTTCATGTCTTACTTTAATTAGAGTTTATATGCCAATTTGCGATGACCCAACTTAATAACTTGATATTTTCTTTAGCTATAATGAATTCTTAACATGACTAGATGACCTTGTATACTTAGAGAATAATTGTACATCCTATATACCCTTGACACTAGCTTATGTTTATATGTTCTTCTATACTCACTATGTATTGCTATGTCCTCCCAGAAATATTATACTTTACAGTCTATGCCATGTTCAATACTTACTTGATAGTGATCCATCGTGGTGCACTCTTGTACATGTCCTTTCCTAGCTCACTAGATAGTGGCCTGTCATGGTGCACTCTTGATTCCAGTACATGTTCAGTTACCTTAGTGGCTCGTCGTAGCACACACCAGTCTTGATGCTTGCCTTGATATTGTCATTTCTTGTTGTGGTTTGTTATAGTGCACGTTCTTGCTTGTCTTATCTAGTCTCGCATCTCTCATGTCTAGGATGGATTCCGCGGAATGCCACACCCGAAATCCTGAATGAAAATGTTAGGAATTATACAACTAGCTTGATTATTTAGATTATTGGGAGGTGAGATTTTCCCGGTTACCTGCACCCTTATATATATATATATATATATATATATATATATATATATATATATATATATATATATATATATATATATATATATATGGGATTTGGAGCTATCTGTCATGATGAGCACACTTCCAGTACACCGTCGAGTGGGGCACCTCATTAGGACACATGTATCTTACTGCAGTGTGTCTGCTATACTTGTTTTTCTTTTGGCTTGGATCATTTGGGTAGTCTGCAGGACAGGTAACTGGAATTGGATTTATCAAACTTGCATTTGTTAGTAATTAGGATTGTGATAACCCTAGTTAGCTAATGTATCAAGTCGTACTCTTGCTTGGCCGTGATTGATGGATGGAGTTCAGTCACGTACAGTCTTGTCTTACTTATCTAGTTCTTGTCCTTGCTTTATTTATTTTCGGTAATTGATTAGAGGATAAGTTCTGTTCAAGAGAAGGGTTACAACCCCGATCCTTGTTTGGTTTACGGGTTGTAACTTGGATTCCAGAATGGTTCCTAAGCCATCTTGTCAATTGTCCTTCTTTTCAGTACTTATATGCTCAGTTCACCCTTGCATGTTCACATGCTTTCTCTCACATGTTTCCAGTTTTCTTCCATATTCCTGTGGTACCTTTACATTATTCTTGTCTTGCTTTTACTACTTTACTTAGAGTTGTTATGATTTGCATGCTGGTTTTAGTTCATAGTTTGGCTTCCTTTGTGGTACTTGCTATTGGGGGTTTGATCCCACTTATTTTTTTGGCCAGATATGGTAGAGATGCCCGAGGATCTTCTGCACCTTTCACTCGTTGGTGATTTATCCAGGGCACCAGAGTACCTGAGTGGGTTCCTTCTTTTCGCCCACTAGTTATGTACATTATTCTTTTTGAGGCTTTTCGCCACCGAGCACTTGTTTAGCTCGTGTTTGGACTTGACATTTAACCTCCGGGTTTCGACATGATGTGCGTATTCTAGACTATAACTAGAGCTTATCATGTATGACTATTACTCTTGCTAGTTCTTCATTCTGTATTACTAGCTTCATGATCATTGATATTCGATGGTTTGGGACGCTTTACTCTTTTATATTCCAGATGATCATACTTCTTGTACATTATTTATTGCCTGTAATTGAGATATCTAGGATTCTTGACCTAGTAATGCTTGTTGGATTGTAGTAGCGACCCCAATGTTTACAGTTTATACGTTATTTCGGAGTACTGGAGTACTTTGGTATACGTAGCTGGCTTGGTCCGTCCCTACTTGCCAGTATTCTGGTTCTGGGGCGTGACATAGGTTTTAGTGGTGGCCCATGTAGGTTTGATTTATCAGATATGTGGGGGTTGCTGGTGTAATGCCCCCTTCGTACGGTACATTACGATGAGTCGTTGACTCGAAGAGTTGCGTTGACCCGATGAAGTATCGATGCGAATCGATGCAAGAGTTACGTTGGCCGAAGGAAAGCTTTGAGTCGATTGGAATCTATGAATCGAATCGATGCAAAGGATAAGTCCCGTTTGAGCAAGTGCTGATTTTAGTTGGTCTGGTGTGCAGGCTATGCTTTTACGCTGGACGATAAAAGGTCGACATTTTACCTTATTCAGTAAAGTGTCCGCGAAACCAAATCGTCGCCTTGCAACGGATTGTGGCATGGGCACGGTAGGCCGAATCAGACGAATAGTTCAACGGAATGGCTAAGTCAGGAGGGTTAGCTGCACAACAAAAGTTATGGAATCGGGCCGCACTAGCTTGGCGAGACGACAAGGCGTATCGGCTTAAGGTGGGCGGGTTCTTGACTCTCTCTCCCTACTCCTTCACGTCTAATAAAATGTATCCTTCTATGCGTAAGTTGCCATTAAGTTAGCGAGCGTGGCTCGAACGGTTAAAGGTCTTAGTATGTGTTGAACATTAAGATAGAACATTGAACATTAAATAATTGAAGCGACGTGCATCAAGTGTACGGGTCGCGGTAGGGCGGTGATGGTAGAACATTGAAAGACAATATCGAGATGTGCATCACATGCACGACTCCGAGAACATTGAACACTAGGTCTAGAACATTGATTATGGCGGAAAGCGTGCCCTCGTGCATGAAATTTATGAAATAACTAAGTAACTATGGAACTGCTATTATGTGAATAACTTATGAATGGAACGCGTTGAGTATAAGTACGAGAAGTCTAAGTCGTGGACGTCGTGCATCAATACGGATGTGTTGGAGCATAATGCCGATGGAACTTGAGATAGAGATAACGGAATATGTTTATGGAACGTTAATATGTTTATAGAACGTGAGATTGGTTGGAATGATATGATTGTTTGCTATGGCGCGTATTGCATGGTCAATGGACTCGGATGGCTCGTGCACGGGTGCGGCTTTCCTCGAACGGTTACGACCGGGGCACCGGGACCGTTCGGCCTCGGAGGAAATTATGTATGGTATTTATTGTACATCATTAGGACGGATTGCGACCAGCCAGTGATGTGATAAGCTATGATATCAGTAAGTTTGGGATCCTTCAGATACTGGGCTAGCAACCCGTATTAGAGCGATCATAGGCTTACACATAAGGATGCCAAGTCCATTACGGTGCGAAACACCGTGACCTTCATATAGATAGGACCGGTGGGATGAGATTAGAGTTGGGTGCAGGCGTAGGGCCTTCTACCCTTATGCATATGTATAAGTATGGTTGGTTGGTTACGTGAATTGCATGATTGCTTATGTAAAGTTCTAACCATTACAGGCTAGGCAAAAAGGGACGGAGCCATGCACGAATCACTATGTTTATGTTCAGATTATGTCTAACTGTATCTGCTGCAGGAACACGATGTTGGACACATTTACATTAAGTTTTTTTATCCATTGAATATTGCCATGAAACTGATCCTAAGGCTAAATAGAAAGATCACCAAGTTAAGATGCATGTTTCACTAAATGTACTTAGTGTTTGGTTTGGGTGCGAGTGGATCTTGATCAGTACAGCGAGGACAAAAGCACTAATCCCCCACTAGCTTGCTTGCAGGTTCAGGTTATGTTCGGCTCGGGGCGGGGCTTGGCTTGGATGCGCCGAGGCATGGAGTCCTTAGCGTTTCAAGATGAGCTACCGTATTGGCGTTCGGACTTGCAACATGAAGATGTTTGGTCAAAGACTACTTGTTGGCTATAAAGAGGCATACTGTATGGAACAATGTAATCCTTTGTGAGCTAGAGAGATCATGAGCGTTGTAGCCAGTTGGGGCATATTCAGTTGGGCTATTCAAGCCTTTGTAATCTTCAGTTCATTATTAATAAAAGAGATTCTTTTTGTATACTCTGTTTCCTTCCGCTGCTTATGTTATCAATTTGAGATAAACACTATGTGAACCTGTTATCTTGCCTTGCACGAACGCAACTCCAGGCTCGTGTGGCATCACACCCCAGCGAGGACGATGATTCGGGTAAAATCTAGCGAGGACGAGCGATTTCCCGGGTCAGAGCGTGACAGCTGGTAGTTATCTTAATCACAAATTTTCTTCATTGATAACCTTCATATTCTAATCTACCTCTGTTCCTTCGACTTGATATCTGCTTTAATCGTTGATCCTTTCTGTTCCCTCGACTTGATCGTTGTGTCCTTTAACTTTTAGGGGCACTGTTCTTAATCCTTCGGACCATCTTGTTTGGGTTCTGCTGATGGCAGGTCAGCAATTTTCTGTTAGGCTAGTTATGGAGGATCAGTCCCCACATTCAGGGGCAGAGTTCAGAGTTGACCCAAGGACAGAGATGCCAGTTCTCCCTGTTCAGCCAGCAGTACCAGTTCAGCTAGAGCAGCCAGAGGGTGTTGTTCGAGCGCAGATGGGCATGATCGTCGATAGTTATACGGCAGAGTTCAACGGGCTTAGTCGGTTTGTCCCTTTTATGATGGCGACCGAGTTTGATCGGACGAGAAGGTTCCAGCAGGGACTTCATCCAGAAATCATCTTGGGAGTGGAGCAGCATGAGTTGCAGACTTTTGATGTCATAATAAGAGCGGCTAGGAGGCATGAGTATGCACCCGAGAGGATTGGGGATAGAGTTGAGGGCCAGAAGAAGCCTCGCACAAATGGGATCATCTTTCCAGTCGTCGGCACCAGCTCCATCAGTTTGAGCTTTGAGGATTGGATCTCCGAGGGGACCGACTCCGGCGGTTTTCCTTCAATAGTCATCTCAGCCGCATCTTCAGCAGCAAAGGCAGTCTACTTCAGTTGAATGTTCTTATTGTGGAAAGGCATGACATGTGTTGTCAGAGTGCCGTAGGGCTCAGGACTTGTGCCTAGCTTGTGGAGCATTAGACCACACGATAAAGACTTGTCCTCGGAGGAGTTCGGCTGGTTCAGCATCCTTTCAACCAGTAGTTCAGCAATACGGGGTGCAAGTATCGGTTCAGCAGCAACAGGCTCGGAGATCATTACCGATGCAGTCTCAGCAGTTCCAGCAGCAGAGGCCTCAGCAGTATGCTCAGGCTTAGGTTCGGAGATGGAGAGGTCGGCAGCTGAGGGATCATGTATCCAGAGGTCATATCCGAGGTTACACAATTTCTTTTGAGGAGGCATTAGCAGTAGGGGAGTTAGTTACTAGTACCATTCTAATTCCCTGTCATTCAATTTCAGTATTTGATTCTGGTGCTTCACATTCGTTTATATCTGCACAATTTACGACACGTGTTGGTTTGGAGCCAGAGTCTTTACCTGTAAGGTTGAATATAGTTACTGGTAACGGTCTAGTAGGAGTAGACCGAGTCTATGCCTCGTGTAGAGTCATAGTGTGCGGGAGGGAGTTTTTCGCTAGGCTGATAGAGTTTTCTATGGACGATTATGATGTCGTCCTAGGTATAGATTGGTTGAGTGCTCGACACGCTACGATAGATTGCCATGCTTGTAAGGTTATCTCTCGTGTTCCGAATGAGGAGGAGTTCTCATTCTCTAGAGACGAGGTAGAGTCTTCACGATGGTCATGTGGATGGATGTAGCCGAGGAGGTGCAGATGCCCAGAGTAGTTTATGAGTTTTCCGATGTATTTTTCGAGGAGCTTCTAGGTATGCCTCCAGTTCGGAAGATTGAGTATTATATTGATTTGGTTCCAGGAGCAGAGCCAGTATCAGCGAGAGTCTACAGGATGTCTCCTTCAGAGTTGTTGGTGCTGTATCAATCTATTGAGGAGCTTAGGACCAAGGGATTCATTCATCCTAGTGGATCTCCTTGGGGAGCTCTAGTCCTTCTTGTGAAGAAGAAGGATGGTTCATCGTGTATGATTAATGACTATCGTTAGCTTGACGCGGTGACCATGAAGAACAAGTATCCCTTGTCCAGGATAGATGACTTGTTCGACCAGCTTAGTAGAGCGGCTGTGTTTTCGAAGATCGATTTACGGTCCAGATACCATTAGATCAGAGTCAGAATATATCCAAGGCAGTGTTTAGGCCTCATCAGATTGAGAATGAGTGCAGGGAGCATCTTTGCGTGGTTCTCCAGATGTGTCGGGACCATGAGAAGAAGTATCAGACGTATGATCCTGAGTTAGCAGTAGTTGTGTTTGTCCTCAAGATGTTGGAGGCATTATCTGTATAGGGATCGAGTTAAGATTTTCACCCAGAGGGATTTGCGCATGCAGCAGAGGAGATAACTAGAGTTGACGTCAGATATTGATGTTGACCTTCTATACCATCCAAGGAAGGCAAACGTCGTTGCAGACGCTTTGAGCGGGAGACCCGAAGTCTATTTCTTGACGGAGCAGCGTCACCTTCGGAAGGATCTTCAGGATATGGGCATTGAGGTAATGCTATCTGGTGAGGCAGCTATGATGGCAGGCTTGCAGGTTCAGTCTACCATTGTGGAGATAATCAGAGCAACACAGTCCAGTGATATCAGGCCTCAATATCTCAGAGAAGAGTGTGTTTCAAGGCACAGGCCAGGGTTATGCGTTCATGATGTTGGGACACTCCAATTTGGGAGTCGTCTTTGTGTGTCGAGTGGAGATATTCGACATGAGATTATGACAGAGGTCTACAGTTCTCAGTACTTAGTTCATCAAGGAAGTACGGCATATATCATGATATTCGTCAGCAGTTCTGGTGGAATGATAGGAGGAGGGGGAGACTGGTCTATTTGTCTCTCGGTGCTTGGTTTGCCAGCAGGTTAAGGATGAGCATCAGAAGCCGGTCGGACTTCTTCAGTATTCGTCGATTCCGGGATGTAAGTGAGATCATATTATTATGGACATCATGACTGGTCTTTCTAGAACCCCGACTGGTAGAGATGCCATTTGGGTTATAGTGGATTGACTCACGAAGGTTGTCCACTTCCTACCTTTTAGAGTTGGTCAGTCTACAGAACAGTTGGTCGAGATGTACATGAGGCAGATTGTCAGACTGCATGGGGTGCCAGTTAGCATAGTCTCAGATTGGGATTCCAGGTTCACTTCTCATTTTTGGCAGATTCTTTAGCAGAGTTTGGGTGTCTCTTTGAGTTTCAGTTCAGCATACCATCCTCAGACAGATGGTCAGTCGAAGCGTACGATCCAGACTTTGTACGATATGTCTAGGTCATACACTTTTGACTTTAGTAGGTTCCTATGAGGAGTTCTTATACTTGGTAGAGTTCTCTTACAACAACAGCTTCTAGAAGAGTATTCGGATGGCCCCTCACAAGACATTGTATGACAGGAGATGCAGATTGTCGCTAGCTTGGGATGATTTTAGAGAGAGACAAATGCTTGAGCCAGAATTGATTGCTTAGTCAGTCAGAGTAGTTAGGCAGATCAGAGATCAGAGTAGCTTAGGACTGACATCATCTTTGGGGTTTTCAGTTATGGTGTTCTCTTCGGGTTCTCAATCGACGACTACGTATTCGATTGGATAATGCCTACCCGTGGTGTCATTGTATTTGGCGTACAGGAAAAGCTTAGTACTAGATATATTGGGTTGTTCGATATTTTCGAGCAAGGCGATATGATACATATCTTTTGCCCAATCATCTTGCTCTTCCACCGTCGCTACGCGAGGTACATGACGTATTTCACATATCTCAGTTACAACGGTATGTTCCGGATTCAAGCTATATCCTAGATCATTCGAGATGACCGTTGGTACCGACCTATCGCATGAGGAGAGGCCCGTATCCATTTTGGACCGGAGGGAGAAGTTCTCAAGAACCGGACTATTCGATTAGTTCGTGTTTACTGGGATCATCACTCACCGGGCGAGTCTTCCTGGGAGGGCGAGGATGATATCCGAGCTCGTTACCTGTATCTGTTTGACTCGTGAGATATACTTACTCGTATATCTATGTTCTACCTTTTTAAGTGTGATTGTAGAATTCATGATGTTGTTGTTCTGTGTGTTTAAATTGCTTTTATATTTCTTGTACATTACTCTAGTTGGATTTCATGATTTATGAGTTTCCTATCTTGATCCTGATAGTATGTTTTCTTGGATTTCTCGCTTGCTTTTGTTTTCTTTTAGGAAATTCCGATGACAAAATTTTTCTAAGAAGGGGAGAGTTGTAAGACTCGTCTCACGGTATCGATATTTATATACTGATACGTATTTACAGTATATTTTGTATTTTTTTGTTTTTCAGAATGCTTTAAATTTTTTCCAACTTATAGATTTTCTCCTTGACCGACATATTGCCAGTATACCAGTGTATATCGACGGCATACCGCCCTGACAGATTATCTATATTTTAGATATTTTCGATTTCAGATATTTTTATGAATAGTATTTTCGATATTTTTGTGAATAGTGTAGATGCATTCTATTATCCAATGGATACTTAGTTTTTTTTGGATGGCTAGTATTGACTTAGATCTTTACATGGATCACCAACAGTTATGATTCATCCCCCTTCTATATATATACCCTTTCACTTTCTCTCTCCTCTCTCTTTTCATTCTCTTCACTCTCTCTTCATTTCTTCTTCTATTATCTCCCCTTGGAGCTTGCCAAGAGCTTGGCCTTGAGGCCTCACTACTAAAATAACCCCTTTTAGCGACGTCAGAATACGTCGCTAAAAAAGGAAAATCCATCGCTAATTTCTATTAGCGACGTATTTAGCGACGAAAATTGAATGTCGCGTATAGGCTTGTCGCAGATTACAATTTCGTCGTAATTCGTCGCTATTTGCGACGTCACGTTTAGTGTCGCTAGACGTCGCAACATTAGCAACAGATAGCGACGTCATCATACGTCACCACTATAGCGACGTAGGGCGACCACTTAGCGACGCCGTCAACTTTATATATGATGACATGGCATGGCGGCCACGTCAGCATTTTAGCGATGCCTAGCGACAACTTTAGCGACGTCAGCTCTTAGGTGGTCATGCAACGTCAACGGTATAGCGACGGATAGCGATGTTACGTCACTATTTCGCGACGTATAGCGACGTGTACTATACGTCGCAAAACGTCGTAGAACGTCGCTATACGTCGCAGATGTTATAAAAAAATTAAAAAAATATAATTGGTATTTTTGTTATGTTGTGTGTCTGTGTTTACAGTGTGTGTGAAGTGCAGTATTCGAACCATCAACAGTTTCGCTTACTGTTCTATATTTTATCTTGGATAGAAAGAGCAACAGTTCAGGGTGCACTTCTCAGAGCTTCCTCTTCACGTCCTTCACCTTCTCGGGATCCTTTACGACGTCCCGAGAAAGTGAAGGATGTGAAAATGAAGCTCTCAGAAGTACACCCTGAACTGTTGCTCTTTTTATCCAAGATAAAACATACAACAGTAATCGAAACTGTCGATGGTTCCGAATACTGCATTTCACATTCACTGTAAACACAGACACATCATCACAAAAATACACATTATATTTTTTTAAAATTTGGGCAGCACCTCCTTTGTATATCAGATCATCGCTTATAACCCAGCGTAGGTATATTTGTCATCCCCGTCGCAGATATCATCACAATTAACAGTCTCCCATCATAACAGTCTATAACTAATAGATGAATAACAGTCTCCCATCATAACAGTCTACAACTAAATATCATACATATACTCAATAAAAATACCAACAAATTAAATATCACCAACATACATATCCAACAAACATACATGTCCAACAGAGTCAAATAATATTCAAAATCAGTGTACAGAACGGTGAATGGACCCATAGGGCCAATAAATACAAAGATGATAAAAAAAATCTACTGGATCACTGAGGACCCCTGCCGTGCATCTGGGATAGCATGTACTCATACTGCTCCTGTGTGAGCTGCACCGTAGGGGCAGTAGGAGGCAGTGCAATGTCTGAAGTCGGCGCCGTCGATGGACCGGGAGGACGTATCTGCTCCAGCTCTCGCAGTCGCTCACCATAAACAGCAAGGGTACTCACCACCCTCTCAGTACTCGCCTCAAGCGAAGCCGATACCTGAGTGAGTAAGGCAGACATGCTCCTCTGCAATCCCTCCAGCTCGACCTGTCTACGCTCTGTGCGCTGCGTAGACTCGGTGAGCGTGTGCAAGTTGGCAGCTGTAGCCTGCTGCAGACACATCAGCTCCTGTATACTGCGCTCGACCGTATCAAATCGTCCGGTGACGATCGGAGGGTCGGATCGTCGTTCGACCGCATTAAAAATCTGCTGCTGCAACTCGCGACACAGCTCCTCGATCTGACGACGAATATCCTGAGCTCGTGACGACGTCTGTGAAGCCGGAGACTGCGCACTGACAGAGGGGGCCCGGGATGACTCCGAAGCCAAATACGCGCCGTAGGATCCCGTACCGTAGTACGTACCCTTCTGAAGACCGCCAACGGCGGTCATCCAGAGGTCGTCCGGTGATGGAGCTGTAGGCGGCTGGGAGGAAGTACCAGCCCCTCCCTCTGCTGGCGCACTAGCAGCAGCAGCCGCCTCCTCCTGTAGCCGAACAAACTCGGCCTAGAACATGTTTACTAACGTGTAAGTGTTTGCTAAAGTCTATATTGATATCTATTTTTATGTTTTCTAAATTATAGTAAATTAATATAAAGAATAGAACGTACATATGCATGCGTCGCCCTCTCGTCAATCAACTCTCCAGTCCTCCGATGGGTGACCAGGAAGACGGTCACCATGTTCGGGTCCTCACCCTTTTTTACCTGTTAAAATATATTATCTATTATTAGTATTAAACATTTTATCGAACTATATATAAATTAATGTCCGTCATAGGAAATGTATCAGACGACAAAAATGCTCCGTTATCGAAATGGAGCCACCACAACACTTACCGGCGCTCGATCGCGCCACCTTGGCCTTGTCAGACCGCTCCTGGTACTTGGGCTCGATGAATCTAGCCTTCATCGCAGTCCACTGCTCTGGCGTGATCCAACCATGGATCGGCTATCCGGAGCGATCACGAGACTTCTGGTCGTGGATCGCGTCACGGATGAGCTTGGCTGCGACGGCAGAAAATTGGCCCTCGATCTTCGTCGTCCGGTGTGGTGGATAGAAATAGGTCCTCTACAAGAAGTAAAATAGAAAAGTTGTATAATATACACAAATGATTATTAAAATTTAAAAATAAACAAAATTTTTACCTTGAAGTGGGCGAACCAAAAGGCCTTCCTATCTGCGGAAGCATCTGAGTAGTTAATCCAAGGCCCACCATAGTTCTACCTCAGAAATACCCCCAGCTATCTCTGTACTGCAGAAGGCCGATATCTATACAATAATAATTATCATAAATATATATGTACATATAATTATTTGAGAAATATATATTAATTAATTAACTTACTTCGTAGGCCCGTCCGTCCAAATCTCCATACGCGTCTCGCCCGGGGGAGCGCATGGAGGGTCGCTCTTACCTTCTGCCTGGGCAGGATCAGTCTGATCGCCGTCCTCCATATGCTCGGCATCGGCTCCCCCTATGGAGCCGTCGGCAGGAGGAATGCTGGACGGGGGATCAGGGATGCTGGACGCGGGATCAGGAAGGCTAGCCGACGAGGGAGGAGTCGCCAACCTGCTGGAACTGCCCCGTCCCGGTAATGGACCAGGAACAGAACGGTACAATGGCGTACTCGGAGATGAGGATGAGGGTACAAAATCTCCATCTCCAGTCCGAGGCTGACGGGACTGCCTAATATAAAATCCTCCGCGTCGTCCAGATGGTCTAGTCATACCTGACAATAAAACATATGACAAAAAAACAAAAAAACATATCTATATGATAGACATCACAGATTTTTGAAAAATATCATAGTCACAGATAAAAGTGTCAATAAAGTGTCACTGAAGTGTCACAGATTTATATGATAGAAGTGTCACTAAAGTGTCAAATATGATGATAAAACAAACGTACAGATTTAATCCTCTTCTGAAAATTTATCTAGTTCGTTTAGCTCATCTACTTCTTCTTCTTCTTCTTCTTCTTCTTCCTCTACATCTTCACTTTCATCTGCATCTTCCTCTTCAGATAATTCTACTTCTTCTGCACAATTAGATGTGTAATGAGGAACTTCCGTCGTGTCCACTTCTATAATATTTGTTACAAGTGGTAGTTCATCCTCTTGATAAGCTATATCGTCAACCTCAAAGGTATTTCTAGCTTTGGTCTTGCATACTGCCCACCAGTCCGACCTTGTTGTTCCCCGTTTAGGATAACTTGTGAAGTACACGAGCTGAGCCTGACTTGATAGGACAAATGGTTCATAGGCTTGATATCGACGCCGATAGTTTATCTCCTCGAGAACATAGGCTTCACAAATAGAACCCTCGACCCGTGCCTTATTTTTCACCTTTCTTTTTAGGTGATTCAAATATCGTTCGAACTGGTACATCCATCGATATTCGACGGGTCCACCAACACGTGCCTCATAGGATAGATGAATCGACAAATGCTCCATAGAGTCGAAGAATCCAGAAGGAAACATCCTCTCTAGCTTGCACAGTGTTACCGTAATGTCCTTCTCTTGCTTTTCTAGACGATCAACGAGCAATTTATTAGAACAAAGATCCCTGAAGAATATGCTAAGCTCCTTCAATGGATCCCAAACTGCCTGCGGTAAGAATTCTCGAAATGCAATCAAAATTAACCTCTCCATGTATACGTGACAGTCATGGCTCTTCATACCCGTCAATTTGTTTTCCTTCGGATCGACACATCTTCTCAGATTTGACACATATCCGTCTGGAAATTTTAGGCCCTGGATCCACCGACAAAATCTCACTTTATCCTCCTTGTCCAGCGAGAAAATTGACTTCGGCAGGAACTGTTTTCTATTCTGCTCTACCAAATGCAACGCAGGGCGTTTGTATATTTCTTCTAAGTCCAACCTGGCCTTGGGATTGTCTTTCGTTTTTCCCTTTACGTCCATCACAGTATTAATTATGTTATCAAACACATTCTTCTCAATATACATGACATCAAGATTATGTCTGATCAGATTGGTACTCCAGTATGGCAGATCCCAGAATATGCTCCTCTTTGTCCAGTTATGATCTCTACCAAATCTATCGTACTTGTACCCAGTTGTAGGATCTTCGATAGCACTTGGAAAATTTCTAACCTCCTCCCATATCGTGGCTCCGTACCACCTTGGCGGTGGATCACCCTTCTCTACAACGTCGGCACGGAATACATTCATGTTCCTTCTGAACGGATGATCTTTTGGCAGAAATTGCCGATGACAATCAAAGAAGCATGATTTTCCTCCGTGTTTCAAGCGGAAAGCCTTACTACGGTCCATGCAATACGGACATGAGAGACGGTCATGAGTGCTCCATCCAGATAACATTTCATAGGTCGGAAAGTCGTTGATGGTCCACATAAGGGTTGCCTTTATCTGAAAATTCTGCTTCCTGGAAACATCGTACGTGTTAGCGCCTACTTTCCATAACTGATTCAACTCATCTATCAAAGGCTGTAAGTACACATCAATGTTCCTCTTGGGATTGTTCGGACCAAAAATTATAACGGTTAGAAACATGTACCGAGTCTTCATGCACATCGAAGGTGGTAGGTTATACAGAGTGACAATCACAGGCCAGCACGAATACTGGGATCCCGAAAGACCAAAATGAGTAAAACCGTCAGAAGATAGCCCCAACCTGACATTACGCGGATCTGAAGCAAAATCAGGATACACTCGATCAAAGTGCTTCCACGCTTCTCCATCGGATGGGTGATCCAATACTCCTTCAATCTGTTCTCGCATGTGCCAACTTATATTTTCGGCCGTCTCTTTCACCATAAATAATCTTTGCAACCGCGGCGTTAAAGGCAAGTAGTACATTGAATCGGTCGGTCTTCTTGCACCGGTAGACCTTCCTGTTCTAGTTGTCTTATAGCGATCAGCACCACAAAATCTATACACATCTGCGTCCTTGTCGTCTTTGTAGTACAGCATGCACCCATTGCGACAAGAATCGATTTTCTCGTATCCCATCCAGAGCGATCTCACCATCCTCTTAGACCGGTAGAAGTCTTTAGGCAACTTAGCACCCGCCGGCAAGATCTCTATAATCAACTCCAACACTCGGTTGTAGCATTCTTGCGACATGTTAAAATCTGACTTAATGCTCAACAGTCTTGTAACCACCTCCAACGGTGAATGATCCTCACAACCAGGATACAATGGAGTCCTTGCATTCTCCAGCAACTCCATGAACTGTGCAGCATCGGCGTTCGGTGCCTCCTCAGGTGCATCATGAACGAAACTAGGCCCCGCAGAGTCGAAAACTATGTTCACGCACCCGTCGTCGTATGCATGATTATCTGAAATAAAATTAGGTCCCGTATGCATATACGGCTCAACATAAGGCTCCGGCTCTGATACTAAAGACACAAGTTCTCCGTGTGCAGTCCACTGATAGTAATTAGGTGTGAAACCCCTCGAGTACAAATGATATGTCACTTCCACTTCTGGATAATATTTCACGTTATGACATTTCACACACGGACACTTAATTTTGGTGTCGTCCATATACTGAGGGAACACCTTAGCAAACTGCAGAAACTGCTCTACTCCCGCTATGTATTCATCCCGCACACCACACATATCATCAGGACGACGATTGTACATCCATGAACGATTTTGCAAGTAGTAATTCATATCCATTTAAAAATAATTCTGCAAAGATGGACACACAGTATCCAATAGGCACAAATTCGTATATTATGTCTTATTATGGGACACACATTAGTAGCAGACAGTTACTAATAACAATGATATGCAATCTAGGTCAAACTAGGTTGTACTAAGTCAAACAAAGTCAACCAAGGTCAAGCTAAGTCAAACAAAGTCAAACAAGGTCAAAGTAGGTCAAGGGTTGACCTATAGTTGACTTTGTCAACTCTTAGTCCAATCTAGGTCAGATGTTGACTCTACTTTGACTTTCAGTCAAAATAGTCAACCTTGGTCAAACAAGGTCAAATCTAAGTCAAATCTCATATTTCTAGTCATTACCTACCAAGGTACCCTTTACCTTATCACTATTGGTATCCCAATACCAATACCTTAAGTTGGTACCCTTTACCTTATCGCTATTGGTATCCCAATACCAATACCGCGGTAACATGGTTGGTACATTAAGGGTCTTTGACAAGGTGACATGTTGCGAAAAGATATATCCTTATATATAGTTCTCCTACGGATTTTCTTTAACATTACGTAGGAGAACTATAAGGATATATCTGTTCACAACATGTCACCTCCTCAAAGATCCTTAATGTGACAACTATGTCACCCTCTCATTCATATCCCTGAGCTACGATGCAGCTGCAGGCATTTAACATATCACGGTTTATAGCATTTTGGGTTGAATTTGGGTTTACCCCTATGTTCAGTGATGAACAGTGATTCCTGGTATTTTTCAGATTCTTAAAATAAATTTTAAATGGATTTTTGATTGTATATATATGTGTATTTGTGTGTATATACATTGTATACATATATATTTATATATGTATTTGTGTGTGTATGTAAGTGTGTGAGTATATATATACATGTATATATGTAGATATGTGTATTAATATATATAGGTATATATGTATGTATTGTGTGTGTGTGTGTGCCCAGTTTTCTGAGGTTAACCCCCTTCCCTGTCACAGCATTGCACACACACACACACACACACACACACACACACACACACACACACACACACACACACACACACACACACACACACACACACATGTGTCATACACCCCTCTCACACACACCCCCTCACCCTCTCATTTTACTCTCTCTCTATAATTATGTTATATATATATATATGTTATATATAGAGTATTATATATACAGTAGATTATATATATATATATATATATATATATATATATATATATATATATATATATATATATATATATATGTAATGAGGGTATGTAGATATGGTATTATATAGATATGGTATCACATCTAATTACAAGGGTCGATCAAAACTGGATTTAGAGCATATAATGTGTTGTATCCTGTGTTGTGTCCTGTGTCCTGTGTCACAGAGTCGTGTCCGAAATAGGGTTAGGGTCCTGTCCCCTGCCCCCCTCCCCCCTACCCTGTTAGCCCAATGATGGTATCATGTTTTTGAATATGGTTAATATGTTAAGTTTAGCATTTCATTATCACTAATCTTCATACTATCGCTATAGCATTTCTACTTATACTTATACCTTTGGTGATATGTGCCTATTGGTTTACATATTAGTGATATGAGCTTATCTATCTTAAATTTAATCGGGTTGCCAAAATCAAAACTATGTTTTTGATTGTGGTCATTCAATTAAGTTCAATCATTATGATATCACTAACTTTTATGCTATCACCTTAGCAATTATACTTAAACTCAGTATTGTCTTGATGTGCATTAAACTTATCATACTTGCTACTATGTATATTGCTTTGTTCGTCTAACATGTACATGCAGAAAAAGCAATAAGCAAGATCAATGTGGACATATGCAATGAAGAAATCATGGTGGGCCAAAGACGATGGATCCCACAAGATTTTTCTGAACCACCCGATGAGGGAAAAAGCCAGCACCTATCAAAGGAAGAAGCCACGCCATGCCATAATCACTTCAAGACTCTGAAGAAGCCTGTACCTGCCCAAGTTTATCTGGAGTCTGTAATGAGTCTTAGGAATTATTGTAAACACAAGAAATGGATGGCAAAATCGAAAGCTAGGGCAGAAATAAGCCCAGGATCATTTTTGGTGGAAAACGGCATACCGACGGTATACCGGTGTATACTGACGGTATACCGATTTTTGTTCACAGAAAGTTTCTGTTTACAAAACCGGCATACCGACGGCATACCGGTCCATACCGACGGTATACCGCTTCCGAAACGTTAAAATTCCAACGATCGAATTTCCAGCCATTAATGATCCCAACGGCTATATTTCTAGCCGTTGCAATCCCAGACCGGTATACCGTCGGTATGTCGGATCATACCGGCGGTATGCCGGTTCGTGGACTGAAAAGTTGCCTTGAGCTCTTTTCAATGCTTTGGTTATAAATAGCCTTGAACCCCTTCATTCAAGGTTGATGCTTTGAGCTTAAAAATTTCTAAACCACCAAAGCTTATCCACATACAACTCTACAAAGCTTTCATTTGCCATCCACAAATTGTGTTAGAGTTATTGAGTTGGAAAGTGAGATCTTCATCCTATTGTATAAGGAGATCAAAACCTATTGTGAAAGGTTGAAGTTGGGGAGTCTTCGTATCCAAACTCTCGTGTAAGAAGTTGGCGAGTTCTTCGGATCTAAACTCGTGTGTAACTATTTGCTCAAATAGTGGATTAAATCCGGAGAGAGTTCCGGGACTGGAGTGCCTCTAGGGAGGATATCAGGATACATCGGGTGTCAGTATTGTTATTGCTTCTTCTCTTGCACTTATATTTTTAAATTGCCCTTTAGCTTGTGCTAAGTGCTTGATTAGTTAGCTTGACCCTATTCACCCCCCTCTAGGGTTTCTACATACCCCCCTCGACAGCAAGACCCCCCTCCCCTGCTCCCCCTAGACAGCAAGACCCCCCTCCCCTGCCCCCCTCCCCCTACCCCTGCACCCACCCCAACCCTGCCCCCATCGACAGCAAGACCCCCCCACCCCCGGGTATCCCCATCCCTCCCTACACCCCTCGACAGTAAGACCCCCCCACCCCCTGCACCCACCCCCACCCCTCCCTCCCCCCCTCGACAGCAAGACCACCCCAGCTAGGGTTAGAGTTATCGTGTCCGTGTCTGTGTCTAGATAGCTAGGGCTAGGGTTAGGGTTTACCTGAGGAGGGTGGCTTCGTCGGAGGATGGAGGCGACGAGGAGGGTGGCTTCGTCGGAGGAAGAAGGCGGCGAGGAAGGAGACTTCGTCGGAGGAGGGAGGCTGGTCGTCGGAGGGAGGGGTCAGCGGGCGAGCGGGGTCGCCGGGGGGAGAAGGGGAGGGTGTCACCGGAGGGGAGGGTTCGCCAGGGGGAGAGGGGAGGGGGGATCGAGCAGGAACAAAAAAATTTGGGGTAAAAAATAGTAATTTCGATCGGGCTAATAACCCTATATGAAATATGTCAGCGACGTATAAAATCTACGTCGCAAAACGTCGCAATACAGCGACGTAAACAAATATCCGTCGCAAAACGTCGCCATTCAGTGACGTAATAAACTCTACGTCGCAGAACGTCGCTACGCAGCGACGGTCAGCGACGTGTAACACTAGGAGTCGCTATAGTCAATTATCGGCGACTGCTTTTTTCGCCGTCGCTAATATACGTCGCTATTCTAGCAGATTTTAGTAGTGCCTAGAGTGTGGTTTCGTACCCCTCTTGGAGGTGGAGTGGAAGATTAGGCTTGGAGCTTAACCTAGGCAAGTACATCTTGCCAAATCTTAAACAATATCTTGCTGTCATTTTTGTTTGTTCTATTCTTTTTCTTGCATGATTCTAAGTCTCTTTAGAGCTTGAAGTTTTTGATTTTGATGGTTACATGTTTAAAGATCTAAGTTTTAAGACTTTTCTTGTTTTCGTGGTTTTGATCTTCTATAAGTTTGTTATTTCTGAAATCAAATGGTTCCATGTTGTGAGGAATTTCTTCTACCCAAATTTGGTTTTTGAACCGCTTGATTTCGACTTCGTATGAAAAAGTTATGCTATTTTTCGTGTTCATGGGTTCCCTACACTTTCGATGTTGCGGAAACGATGAACAGTGCCGCGTGCCGTGCTTGCGCGCTCCGTGATGAGAACGTAAAATGTTATATTTTTATCTCTTAGTGTTCACCATTTTATGCTCATTTTATGACTAAAGGTACTGATTATATTTATATTTTGCTTTAGGATGCAATTGGAGACACTATGTGCAAAATGGAGCTAAATTACAATTCTGGACAATTTTGACACCTTTTACCAAAATGAGCAAAACTTTCTCATCCGAAAAGCAATAGAGGTGATTCAAAAATATTTGGAAAGCTAAGACACAGGGCTACAACTTTTATATTTTGTATTTTTCGCAAATCAAGCTGCATCATGGACGAAATCAGACTTGAATTTGGGTCAAAGATGTTGTGAACAAAAATAGGAACCAAAATAACCATTTTCCTACTTGTTCTATGACTTAGTCTATTTGGTTTGAGAAGTTGTAACTTTTAGAGGACATGTGGGGAGATATTGTGGGCTTGAAACAACTAAATTATGGTGTATAAAAGGGGGTAGAAATCAAAATAACACACCACACAACACAACTCTTCTTCTCTTTCTCCAACTTTTCTTTTGAAGTTTTGAAGAACATGTGTGGCTAAAGTCTTGTTGGTCGAAGTGTACGAAAGCCTCGGAATCAATAAAAACTTGTGAGATCTAATTTATGTTTATATGTTTGATCTGTACTTTGAGTATCAAATGTTTTCTTATGCATATTTTATGATTATCTTGTTTAATTACTAGGATGCATACTAGTTTATTATTCTTGATAATCTACTACTAAATTAGATATCGAATCCGGAATTGTTCGATCCCTCTAATTTGTGAAGAAATCAAGATTTAATAAATTACTGCTTTGTATTATTAAATCTTAGGAAGAAACCATTCGACTAAATTAAATGCAACCGCTTGTACTAAATTAAACCTTTAGCGCTTGTCTGGAGTTGTTTAGTAGTTAAGGTTAATTTGGTCGCTTGTTTCTAATTAACTATGACTAAAGGAGATAGAAAAATAGTTCCAATGATGAATATTCATAATACATATCAATATATGTTTGCATCTATGATCAGTTTCAAGATTCCGATGGTAGACGTAGACTTAGACCAACATTTGTTATTTTGATTTATTTTCATATTCTACTTGCTCTTTTTCATTGACTTTTATCATATTCATCCCCCTCTTTCATTATTCACACAGCACAAACATAAACTACTTACTCTCCAAGAAAACGATCCTTACTCACACTACTACATTTCTAAGAGTATAGGTTTTATTTTTGGGTGCTTACGACAGCACACCAAATTTTGGCGTCGATGCCGGGGAGTAATTTGAGTTAATTTTTGTGCTTTTTGTGATCTTTATTTCGTTCTTGTAATAAAATAATTTTTTCTATTAGCAAAAAAAATAAATAACAGGACATGATGACCAATTCTCAACAATTTGGCACTTGGCTGGATCTTCCATCTTCGCATGCTAATGAGGTAAATATTTCTTCTCTTGAACAACAAATTGCTAGTTTAACTTCTCTTGTTCATCAAATGGTTGTAGGTGGTAACATGCAAACAACAATGGCTTGTGAGATTTGTTTAGTAGTAGGGTATTCAACTGATATGTGCCCAATACTTGAAGACGAGTCTAGTGCAACTCAAAATCCCCCAAGTTACCAGCAGTACAAACAAGCATATTCCTTTGAACAACAATTGGACCAAACTTCTAATTCGGGCATGTCTTTAGAAGATATTGTTATGTCTCTTGCCACTAACACTTTGCAATTTCAACAGGAGACGAGGGTCAGCATCCAAAATCTGAACAATCAAATGAGCCAAATGACTACAACAATTAAAAAGTTGGAGGCACAAAGTTCGAAAAAATTATTATCTCAAATGATAATAAATCTAAAAGACAATGCAAGTACAATCATTTTGAAAAATGGTAACGAAGTTGAGTTCCTAGTAATGAAAGCACCTGCATCGTCAAAACAAAAAGAAGAGAAAAATAGAACTACAGACACGAACATTCATAATGAAGACGTAGTACCTAATGCACAAGAAGTTTTTGAACTTTGTCACGACCCGATCCTAAATTGTTGGGTCGAATCGGATCATGTCCAGCCTGCACCGTTGTGAGACGGCGGTAGTAAGCTGTTCTTATATGCAGATATTCACAACAACATTTATTTACATTTGTCACAACACGAATTTACGAATATTTAAAAAAAATTATTCAACAACTGAAAAGTACAAACTGAAACTGAAAGTACTGAAATAAAATACTGAGATCAAAATCTACAAACTCCAACACAATAAAACTAGATAACTGGAAAATAACTAGCTAAACGGTCGACTCATCAGCCTCCGGTTCTGCGTCCTCCAAGGGGGACTCTGGCAACACCACAAGATATAACACCGGGTTATAGTAGCTATTGTACAATAGCTCAGCATCATCAACATCACCTATTAGGGGGGATCTATTCAGGAAAGGAGCAAGTACGAGTACATAATCCGACATTCTAAATAATAATGGAAAGATGCAATTTTAAACAGTTTAAATTCTTTGAACAATATTTTTCAGCAATTCAGTATTTAAAACAATGTGATTTGAATAGGTAACGTCTATGACCGGCTTGGGTTGTACAATAGCATCCTAGCGTTGCGATACGGCTTATCCCCATGTGTAAGAGGGGTAAGCTTGCACAATAATGCAATATGAGGGTATTGGTCATAAACGCTACACTACTCCCCCAATATCACCACAATCAATAATCGAACTCAAGAACAGAGTTCCGTGTAGCAATGTGGTTTAAGCATGCAACATGACAATTACTAAATAAAATGCAAAAAAATATAACCGTAACTTGCCTTTGTTTAATGACTGGAATAGGATGTCGGTACCGGGGAGGAAGTCAAATACGTCCACGAAACCCTACAGTTGAGAATCCTGACTTAGTAACATAGATGAGCCAAATCTAGGTGTGCTAGTTGCAATTTCTAGAAGCATGTTCTAGTCCAGTTTTTAAGTTGTTAATTAAGCTATCAACCTACTCTACCGTCGCAGGATACAATTATCAATTAACGAAAAAGAACCGATTTATTGATTTATTGGGTAAAGATCGTATTTTCCAATTCATTTAACAAAACTTTGTACTTTAATATTATATACATAAAACTAGGTTTTTCTTTTAATGAGAAAAATGTAAATTTGTTTAAATAATACAAACTTGAATTTTATCTTTTTTATTTAGAAGTGAGAAAACTCTTATAATTTTTCATATAAAACTAATACCCATTTTAAGTACGCGTCTAATTATGCAAAACAGCGAACCAAAAAGAACAGAAAATCCTAAACTACACAAATACAGGGCCACAGAAAAATAAAAAAAATTGGACTTATGTCCTTACAACAAATTAATTAAATTAAATTAATAAGGCTGAGGCGAGCTCTGAGTGCCGTGAAGCGGTCCAAACAGAAGGTCGAGGCCCTGCATCCAAAATACTAAAGGCCAGTAACCAGTTCTAAAATAAAATATAATTAAATATAATTTATAGAAAACGGACGTCTCAGACTTGGTCATGCAATCTCATGTTACTGGCCAACGCCTCAACGTACAGGAAGTCCTGTAGCGTTTGCGTTTCACCGAGGCTCATCCGACCGATACGGTCGTCGCCTAACGGGGATACAAAAAACTCACAAAAATCTGACACTTAAGGCCAAACAAAAACCAATTTTGTAAACCGTTTGTAAAGACCGAAATTTGAAAATAGATTTCAATTTACCAATTTACTAAACTTAATTAAATACTTCTATTTTTAAAACTTTTTCGAGAATTTGGGCAGCATCTCCTCTGTAACTAGGACAACCTAGCCACTTTGGCGGTACCGATCCACACCCAAAAGAACATCCCAAACCAGGGAGTCAACCACAACGCCAAAGAAGTGAATAACCTACCAAAAGAACTAAGCTACAGCATACTGAATAATGTCCCATCTATGAGAATGAACATAAAGATCCAAACTAAAAATCAACTAAGAAAAGTAATCCACCGTACTAAAGAAACAACTAACCAAGGGAAATAAACCACAGTACATAAGAATGATCCAAACTAAAGAATCAACTAACAAACAAAATAAGGACCCAACTAAAAAGAATGAACACTCAGCACCGATTAATGTTCACCAAAAGAAAACTGCGCCGCGACGTAACTAAAATGTGTATCCCGTATACGCAACTAAACTAAAACCGATCCCCGTAACGGGGTCGGGATCGCGTCATCATCAACTAACTACGAAAGGGACACAGGGACACGAAATTATACCTCGGGTGCTCGACTAGAGCTCTCAGATGCAAGAAATAGGAAAAATAATTCGCGCGGACAGCGGGATAGGTGCCGAAAAGCACGCACGGGAACGCAGAACAGCAGATCGGGGCCCGGAAGTCTGGGACAGGGGCGGCGTATGGCTTCGGCACGGAGCGGAGTGCTGCAGAACTCGGGCAGCCGTTGCGACGAAGCCGACAGGACTCGGGGGTCGGCCGGATGCTCGGGAGAACGCCGGGGAGGTGCTGGCCGGGCGGGCATGGGGTCCGGAGCGGTAGGGCGCGCGAGACAGTGTGGGGGTGCTCGGGACCGAGCGGGTCGGCCGGGCGTGGATGGGGCTTGGGGAGAGAAGAGTTCTGTAAAGGAGAATGGGTGAGGAGAGTTCTATGAAGGAGGAATGGGTGAGGAGAGTGGTATAATTGAGTATGTGGGAGATAGAATGCAGGGAAGAGAGTGGAGAGGAGGAGTTGTAGGAGAAATAAGGGGGAAGCTCGATCATGTTGGGGGGAACTGGTCCAACGTGGGGAAAAGAGGAGAGAGTCAGCTGGGGATTTAGATATTGGATTTTTGTGTTTTTTTTAACCAATATATATATTATCTAAGTGTTAATAATCAAAAAATTAAAAGAGAAAAAATAAGGGTGGGTTCGGAACGGAATCGGAATCGGAATCGAAAATCGGGTTCGAACTCGGAGTCGGACCCCGGGCACGGGATCGGGACGGGTTAGCAATACAAAAATCCAATCCATTATTTAAAATTATGTTTTTCCTAAACGCCAACTAATAAAAAATAAAATAATAATAATAGCTAATAACTTATTCTAAACTAATGAGCAATAGAAACTAATGATCAAACCAAGTGGCAATAATTCAATTATCCATAAATTCAAGAAATTTTGAGTTGCGGGTTTTACAACCTTCCATCCTTAGAAAATTTCATCCTCGAAATTAAAAGGGCAGGGTTAGGTATTACCTCAAATCTCAAACATGTACGGGTATTGCTTCCGCATCTCATCTTCTCCTTCCCAGGTAGACTCATCTTGGGAGTTGTGCCGCCACATCACTCTGACTATCGACGTCACAGAGTTCCTGGTTCTCTTCTCTCCTCTGTCTAATATCGCCACTGGCTTCTCTGGCACAGTGAGGCTGGGTCCAATCTCCAGCTCTGAATGATCAAGATGTGGCTTGGGTCCAGGATGTAGCATCTCAGCTGCGAAACATGAAAGACGTTGTGGACGCCTTCGAGACTTGGGGTAAAGCCACCCGATAAGCTACTTCTCCAATCCTGTTCAGTACTTCAAAAGGACCGATATACCTGGGGCTTAGCTTTCCTGCTCTGTCGAAACGGATGGTTCCTCTGGTAGGGGAGATCTTCACGAACACAATGTCACCTTTTTCAAACTCCAACGGCCGTCGGCTGCTATCGGTCCAATGCTTTTGTCTATCCTAGGCAATCCTGAGCTTGTCTCTAATCATCTTTACCTTCTCTGCTGCATCGGTCACCATCTCAGGTCCAAGTAATACCCTTTCTCCTACGTCATCCCAAGCAAGTGGAGTACGGCAACGACGTCCATAGAGTGCCTCGAACGGAGTTATGTCGATACTAGCTTGGTAGATGTTGTTGTAGGAGAACTCTGCCAAGTGCAAGTGGTCTTCCCAAGACCCTTCAAATTCTAAGACGCGAGATCTCAGCATGTCTTCTAGTGTCTGGATTGTTCTCTCCGATTGTCCGTCAGTCTGGGGATGGTAGGCGGTGCTGAACTTCAGTTGCGTTTCCAAATTGTTGTGCAAGCTCTTCTAGAAGTGAAAGGTGAATCTGGTATCCCTGTCAGATATGATACTTATCGGAACTCCATGAATCCGATAGATGTGCCGCATGTACAATGTCGCTAACTTCTCGGGGGATAGACCCGCCTTAAAGGGAATAAAGTAGGCTGACTTCTTCAATCGGTCCACGATAACCCAAATGGCATCCTTCCCTCCTTGGGATTGAGACAGTCCTGTCACAAAATCTATCGTTATGTGTTCCTATTTCCACTCTGGGATGTCTAACAGCTGCAACAGTCCTACTGGTCTCTGTCTGCTAGCTTTTACTTGTTGACAAATTAAGCATCTAGCTACATACCTGGATACGTCCTTCTTTATTTCGTACCACCACACTATAGTACGCATATTTCGATACATTTTGTTAGCTCCTGGATGTATGGAATACTGCGACTGGTGTGCTTCCTGCATCAGCTCGTTCCTCAGTTCGCCAGTTGGTACATAAAGTCTCGTACCGTGCTTCAGTGCTCCGTCGCTGGCGATTGAGAATCCTTCAAGTGTTCCTGCCAGCACTTGATCTCTGAGTTTACAAAACGTCTCATCATGGAATTGTGTCTCCTTAACTCTGTCCATTAGACTTGAACGCACTTGCAACTGCATCATTGATGAATCAGCTCCTGGTACAATGGCTTCTCTTTCCAGTTTCTTTATTTCTTCTTCGGGTAGTACAATCTCTAGTACAAGCTTTTCCATGTCTTCCAGCAAGTACCATTCCTTGGTCAAGAACATCTCCATCGGGTATCGACTAAGTGCATCTGCAACAATATTAGCCTTACCCGGATGATACTGCAGGTTGATGTCGAAATCTTTCATCAGCTCCAACCATCGTCTTTGTCGCATGTTCAGCTCCTTCTGAGTAAAAACATATTTAAGACTTTTGTGGTCTGTAAATATTTCCACTCTTTCTCCATAGAAGTAGTGCTTCCACAACTTCAATGCGAATATAACCACTGCAAGCTCCAAATCATGCGTGGGATAGTTCTTCTCATGTGTCCATAATTGCCTAGATGCGTAAGCAATTACTTTTTCATGTTGTTGAAGAACGCAGCCCAATCCTTTACCGGAAGCATTATCACGCCCCGACCCGGAATCACCCGAATCATCGTTCTCGCAGGGGGCGTGATGCCGCACGAGCCTGGAGTTGTGCTCGTGCAAGGCAAGATGACAAGTTCTCAAATGATTATCTTCGAGTTGATATTAACAACGAATGGAAAATAGAGTATACGAAATGATTCTCTTTATTGATATTCGAAATCAGATTACAAAGGCTTTCGATAGCCCAACGGAATTTGCCAGATTGACTACAACACTCAAGTTCTCTCTTGTCCACAAAGGATTTCACCGTTACATACATCATGCCATTTATATATCGGCCGCATCAATCTTGTTGCATGTTCGAGCGTCAATGCGATCGCACGCTTCAATATGCTTCGGTATTCCAATGCCTCAACGCGTTCAAGCGAAGCTCCGCTGCGAGCAGACCAATCCCTGGACCTCCTAGCAAATTAGTAGGGGATTAGTACTTTCGTCCTCGCTGTACTGATCAAAAACCCACTTGACAAACCGACATTTAGTATTGTATTGATTCATGCAAATATACAATTTAGTTCTCTTCCTATGTTCTCCTTAGGATGAGTTTATGGCATATTCGAAAGCATAAAGCATGTTATCATGGCAAACATGTTATCGAATTGAATAGGCAAGCAAGCAATCTCGTGTTTGTTTCGTGGTGCGACTTCTTACCAAGTCGACGCACTCGTCCTTGCACCGACGCAAGGTGAATATGCCTATCAGCTTTCCCTGTCATGTTATAAGTGCCCTCTATTCAGGGTCTATATGTGCACGATATATACCTTGCACTTTCAACCCATCGCCCTGAACTATATGAAGGTCATTAGCTTTTCGGGCTAGAATGGACTTATATTTATCGAATCGAATACATAAGACGACAATCACTCAGTTGCGGTTGCTAACCACAATCAGAGGACCCCCTAAGTACTCGTGTAAGTGGCTTATCACATTCACTAGAAAGTCGCTACCCGTCTAGTCGAAGTGCACCAACAATACCGATTTTATCGCAGTCCCTCCTAGGCCGAACGGTCCCAGTGCCCTGGTGATCAATGTTCGAGGAAATATAACACCCGTGCACGGGCAATACGTCTTTAAGTCCATTTGACCATGCAATGAATCTTATCTTTCATACAACCAAGCAAGTTTGCTTATCTCTATTTCAATTGGCACAACGCCCGAATGTTCTCAACGAACGCCCGAAGGCCACGAATATTTCGAAGGCACCATGCTGCATCGACAGTTATGTCACATCCGTGCCACAACTATTCTCCTCGTCTCAACGATGTCGTCTTTTGTAAGTATTGTGCAGCTGCGTACATTCGTCGTCTTTTCTTGCATCGTGTATTCAATACACGCCTCGAAGCCATGTTTCCTATATTCTATGCCTTAGTATTCAACGCATTATATTTATGTTCCATCCTTTCGACTCGTGCAACTGAGGTACGCCTCTATAAGGTATTCAATGTTCTATCGCTCGTGTACTGAGGCACTCGCACCGATATAGTCTTTAAATGTTCTAGCATACTAATTCGTGCGCGGGGGCACGAAATAACTTATGCACTAGGGTACTCGTCGATACAGTTATCCCATGTTCTTATGGCTTGCGCATCGAGGCGCTCGCCTTTGCGATATTCAATGTTCCATAGCGACTCGTACGTCTGCCGTACGATTCATTTCAATTGTTCTATCTAGTGTTCGACACGCACTATGTTTATCTCTCTATCGAGCCATGCCCATGGCGTTGATAGGTTAACTCAGCATTCAATGATATGTATTTTACTTAAGCATGACGGAGTAGGAAAGAGAGTCAATGTCCCTCCACCTTGAATCGATATGCCTTGTCGTTTTGTCGAGCCATTGCGGCCCCGATTTCATAACTTCGTTGCACGGGCAACTCTCCTGACTTAGCCATTCGAGCACTTCGTGCTTCATTGAATTATACGTCCGTTTTAGCTTACCGTGCCAACGCCTCAGTCCGTCGTAAGGCGACGATTTGCTTTCGCAGACCCCTTACTGAATAAGGCAAAAGATCGACCTCTAATATTTCAGCATAAACGTATAGCCTGCACATGAAACCAACTAAAATCAATATTTGCATCGATTTGGACTTGCGCCTTGGTCGATTCGATTTCTTAGAATCTTCGAGCCGTCTCAACGCACTTATCCTTCGAGGCAACGCGGCGCTTCGCATCGATTCACTCGATGCATTCTTTGGGACAAGGCAACTCTTCGTATCGACTTAGTTTGATGTATTGCTCGGGACAACTTAACACCTTGTATCGATTCGCATCGATACGTAATCGGGTCAATGCAACTCTTTGAGTCAACGACTCAGCATAATGCACCGTGCGGAGTGGGGCATTACAAGCATCACTGTATATTGAGAAACCGCCGGTACCTGAGGGTAGCGCAAGTATCGACGTTGTTGTAAGTCTCTTCTTCAGTTCCTCAAATGAGGACTAGCAAGCTTCAAACCAAACAAATTCTTCGTTCTTCCTGGTGAGCTTCGTCATAGGTTCAGCAATCCTGGAAAAATCCTTTACAAATTTTCGGTAGTAGCCAGCTAAGCCCAAGAAGCTTCTGATTTCTGCAACTGAACTTGGTGCAGTCCACTTCTCAATAGCAGCTATCTTCATTGGATCCACCAAAATTCCTTCTCTTGTGACAACATGGCCTAGAAAATCCACTTTGTCTAAGAAGAATTCGCATTTAGATAGCTTACCATAGAGCTTCTCCTTCCTTAAAGTTCCCAGAACTTTCCTCAGGTGCTCTTCATGCTCTTCTTCGGTCTTCGAGTAGATCAGAATGTCAACGATGAAGACAACAATAAACTGATCTAGGTATTCATGGAAGACCTTGTTCATAAGGTTTATAAATACCGCAGGGGCATTCGTCAGTCCAAACGGCATGACCAAAAATTCATATTGTCCATATTTGGTGTTGAACGTCGTCTTTGGAATGTCCTCCTTCCCGACTTTGATTTGATGGTAGCCATGAGATCTATCTTCGAAAATACCTTAGCTCCACTCAGTTGATCAAACAGGTCATCTATCCGGGACAGAGGATACTTGTTCTTGATGGTGATGTTGTTCAGCGCCCAGTAATCAATGCACATTCGCACGGTTCCATCCTTCTTGGGCACGAACAAAACTGGCGCTCCCCAGGGTGAAGCTCCATCTCTGATAAATCTCTGGGCCTTCAGTTCGTCAATATGGTCCTTCATCTCCTTTGCCTCCTTGTGGTTGACTATGTAGCATCCCCGAGAAATAGAGAAAGAGCCGGGAACTAGGTTGATGGTGAATTCCACACCTCGATCTGGGGGCAATCTCGGAAGACTATCAGGAAAGACGTCCATGAATTTCGCTATGATAGGGTGAGGAGGCCCGGGTTCTTCGGTGATAGAGGAGTAGGTAACACTCTTCATGTCTTCCGGAGCTCGAGAGATTTCAAACTCCGGTTCTCCTGGTGGGCTGAAGATTACACATCCTCTGTGACAATCTATCAGTGCATGCTGCTCACTTAACCAGTCCATCCCTAGGACTACATCATAGTTGGGTAAGGGCATCACAAGTAAGGGTGCTAAGAATTTGTGGCCTGAGATAGTTATGGGGCAGTTACATATCTCGATGATGGGTATGGGTCCACCACCGGTCATAACTCTACATATCATCTTGCTAAATTTCGTAACTAGGTGATGTGCAGAAATGAACTTTGATGATATAAAACTGTGTGATGCACCCGAATCAAATAATACTAGAGCAGGATATAAAAACACATAAATGGAACCTGTGATGACATCAGCGATGGGTTTCTGCTCTGGTTCTTGCTTGTCGGTTGATAGAGAAAAAGATCACCCGGTCTTCTGCTGATGTTGCCCGAATCGTTGTTGTTGAGTAGGTAGAGGAGCTCCTTGCTGAGTTGCTCCGGTATGAGTGAATGTTGTAGGACAGTCCCTCACTTGGTGGGTGGCAGACCCACAAACTAGACAGTATCCCAGTTTCTTCCTGCAGATGTTCGTCTGATGTCCTGGCCTCTTGCAGAAGTCACAGACAGGGATCTACTTCTGAGGCACACTGTCACTGGTCCTTGCCTGATGGTGCTGCTGCTGGTGGTGAGAAGGCATGTTGTTGTTGTGGTTGTTGACGTTGGGCCTCTTCTGGTTATCCTGGAAGTTGCTAGTTACAGGATACTCCCTTTTTGAACGAGGAGGCTGGCTCTTCTCCACATCCTGAGCTCGTATCAGGATCTTCTCGTACGTTTTGGCGCCGCCTGCAATCACATGGGTGCGAATATCTTCCCTTAGTCCATATCTGAATCCCTCAGCATGATCCGCGGGGTCAGCAACCAAGTTCTTGGCAAAGCGGCTAAGTCGGCCGAACTCTGCCGCGTACTCTCCAACCGTCCTGTTTCCTTGCTTCAGATCCTGGAACTGTCTTTCCATCTCCCGCAACTCTGATGTTGGGAAGAATTTTCTGTGGAACAACCTCTTGAAGGTGTCCCAGTCAAGCTGCTTGTCCTGGAGTCGTGGTTCATTCCGATACCAGGTGCTTGCTACATCTCGCAGCTGGAGTCCTACTACTTCGACATGGAGGTCGTCGGGTAGTTGAGCGACGCTGAGGAGACGCTCCATGCTGTCGAGCCACTCGTCGGCATAGATGATTCCCTCGGTTCCTTTGAAGGGTCGAGGGTCCTGCTTCTTAAAGTTCTCGATATTGCCGACCTTCACATAATAATATTTCTCCTATCAAATTGAATGGCCTTGATGATACATAAATTAACTCTTAAATTTATGTTTACCTTAGCAGGCCTTGGTTCCGATTGAGCTGCTGCTCCTTTCTCGAGGGCAGCCATAGCCACGTTGTGGGCATTCTCCATGCCTTCTCTCATGATCACGGTCTGTTCACGATTGGCTTCAGCTTGGGCTCTCTGGGCCTCTAATACTTCTTGTAGCAGGCCTACGAGCTCGGTAGGGTCCACCGGTACTGGTGGGGCAGCTGGTGCGGGCACTATCTGTCACGCTCCGCTCTCGTAGGAGCGATCGTCCTCGCTAAGGCGTGATGCCGCACGAGCCTAGGTTGCACTCGTGCAAGGCTAGTTCCATAACGGCCGATTTCAGCGGCTGCGACGGGGTCGCCGCACAAAAGTCCCAAGCAGAGACATTGAATAATAGCAGCAAAATTTAAAGCAAAACATCAGTCATTTCAAAACACTCTTTTGTTGATATTGAAATAAAGGTTACAAAGGGCGCAAGACCAAGATTACAAGTCACTCAAGCCCACTCTTCTCATATTACAAGTCACTCAGCTCTCTCTCATCTCTTAAATACAAGTCTTGAGCCAGCGGATGCTTCGGAAGGCGACGTTCATATATTATGTCCCGTATAAGTCTTGACCCCATGCGGCCGCACGCTTCGAATCGCCAAGGAACTCCATACCTCGATGCATCCAAGCAAGCTCCGCACCACGAGCTTCTACCTGTGCCTGCACATGAAAACTATGTGGGTGTCAGTACTCAACTGTACTGATGGAATGAGCTCCTCGCCCACCCATATAAAACCAACACGTTTGATTTACTTCGTGCAACTTAACCCTTTTGATTGTCTTTCTACTCTTGTCTTAGGATTATTTTAGGACCGACGCCTTGGCCTATCTTGTGTCTCTAGACCATCTCGTGCTTGCAACGACAACGTTAACTCACACCTTGCCTCAAGACCCTTCTCGTACCAACAACGTTAACCTATCGAGTCGTGTTTGCCTTACGGCCCAAAATCAGAAGATGCAACTACACGATAGACTCTATTTTCGTATGACCATGCTACAAACTCTTGTTGAGGCCGTGCCTCGCATCTCAATGAGACTTACTATATCGCCGCCTCACAGCCGTTGCCGCCAAGCGGCCCTTGCTAGTTTGATCACCAACTGACCCAATCGAGACTTGTGAACTTAGTGTCACTTAACCAACTTGCCTTGCGACGATTTCTGACTTAAACTCGAACAACTCAACCCAACTTATGCAACTCACATGTCAACACTTGAGACTTGATGCCACGTCTCGTGCCGAAGCACGACGCCTATGTTTAAGCCAAATCTTAGGCCCAAACTTTGTGTTCCAACTTGTACACATATTCAACTCGACTCAATCCAAAGGCATACATGGGAATAGCCGCTATTTTGCCGACATCTATATGAACTTGGCCACTAGCATAACAAGCTATCCTGCGACGTATAGCTTTGTTAAATCGGGGACCTTTCAACGCAAGTAGCTAGCTCTGTTGCAAGCTTCCGCTTTAACCCGTGCTAAAACCTTATGCACGACTATACCCTATTTCTTCCTAGGTCGAGTCGGTCCCGTGGCCCCGGGTTGCCGCTCGAGGAAACATCGCCCTTGTCGACAAGTTTTCTATGACCATACAAGACCCGACTCAAATTGACGTCTCACACAGTCATCCCTTCTTTCAGTGTTACCCTCTCTTTCAAAACTATGTTCAAGACTTCTATCCTTGAGATCCCTCGACAACCCACGGTCGCGAGCCTTCTCCCTTGATGCCATATCATTTTTACTCAACTTAGGAATGACCATTTGATGCCCTTTTTCTAAACTCGACTTGAAACCCAACGTAGCTCGTGCCTTAAACACTAAGTCTGTGCATTGTGCCTTAAGCCAAGCGTGTTCTATGCAACACTCTTGCCCAAGTCGACGGGCCTTGAGATCATGGGACTACTTAACTTTGACAAACTGCGAAAGAGCGGAACGGTACTTGTAACGCCTTAGGTCGACCGGTATAACTTTGCCTAACTTAACTTCGTAACAACTTAACGAGCAAAGGCTGCGTCAAGCTTTGCCTTAATGGATCGTGTCGTGCACGCATTCGACTTGAACGACCAAGTCACTCGGGTTCCTAAACTTAGGTCACAAGCCGCTCAACGCAACTTAACTCATAGGCAAGCCAAGGCTATGCCAAGCCTTGGACGATGGGACCGTACATGCTTTATGAAGCATTCATGCGGGCGATGCCTATGACTTAGGCTACGATCATAACTTAGCCTACTCAACCAACATTCCTTCTCCCAATCCATGGGACGAAGGATCGAGTGTCATTTTTAAAGCACGCCATGCACCAACTCTGAGCCGACCGTTGGACCTTTCTATATTCTAACTCAATTCGACCCGTCGGGATTATTCCCTTTAGCTATGTGGATTCGTCTCTTTTATTATCAAGCCTACTTATGCAAGTTGAAAACATGCAATTTCTTATGTGAAGGCTAAGATGAGGCAAGTTCACCGAAACTATCTCACCTGAGCGAGCGGTCGCCTCGACCGAGCGATGTCTTCGAGTCGCCGTTGCAAGGCTAAGTTCGAACGCCGTCGGCGTTTTGATTCCTCCGATTGACTGAGCGGGAGGGGGCACTACAACCACTCAGAAAAAGTTTCGTCCTCGAAACTAACTGAGTACACTTATCGACTTATCACTTTACTCAACATTCAAGGACTCTCGCACACACTTACTCCTATGCGTTTCTTAAATCCGAGCCACGTTCGTGCTACCCAAAATCTTTTCTTCAAAACTCCCGATCTCAAAAATCCTCGACACTTTTTCGTTCCTCAAGTCTTACTTGAATTCTATGTATCACTTAGTTGGATCGTGCACATATTCTAGGCGTCCCCAAAATACATGCATTTCATCCAATCCTCGTGATAGCGAATCCGCCATCACCATTCGAGTCGAATCGTACACATATTCGGGGGTCCCTGATATACGTGCATGTCAATCGAGACTCATGAGTGGTGCCACCACACATCCTATCGCTTTGATCCGGGACGTCTTTCGAACCGCTAGGCTATGTCTTTAGGCTAAAGCCATTCGTCAGTATTGGAATCATAGTTTCCAAACAAGAACATCAACACTGACTCCATCCTAAGATCAAACCAAGTTGATAGTACGGGGTTTTCTACCCAAGCTTGTATCACTCCGATTTCTAAACTTCGAGCATCGATTCCCTACACCCATCCCAACATTCATCGTACCGGGTCCGAGTCATTCGGCAAAGCCATCCTATGACAACTTACGTTCAACCAATTCCACGGCATATCAATATCGCTCGTTCAACAAACCATCTTGCATAGTCTATCTCTCCGAATACGTTCGATATAGTTCGCCTATCAATCCTTCCAAGTCAAACACGCTATAACACAATTCATCGCTAAACAAAATTTCACATTCCACATTCCCTAAGTCATCTATTCTAATTCACGTAATCGATCACAAGGTCGTCTGACTTAACAATATTCTACGCCCCGATCTCACGCGAGTCAGATTATCCATGGTGGGCATGAATCACCATGCACGCTCCCGCTGGATAATCATTCTCATCGGGACGTAACTCTTGTTTGTGTCTAGACTAGTTCATTCTCGATGTACGGGTTGGACTACTCAATCCTCAAGTTTTATTCAATCACCAATCACAAGTCCTAACATCCTTGAGTTTTTCTTCGTATTATACCAACAAGTCGAAACAATCAAAGTTGTCGCATCCTGATTTTTCGAATTCGATCATTCCCGCGACATGAATCACCATGTCAGCTCTCACGCAGAACGATCGCCCCAAATCCGATGCAACGCATGTGCGAGGCTAGAGTTGCGCTCGCACAAGACAAGATCGTCGACGTTGTGGTTATCTGCGTAACCATCAAGACACGATCATTTTCATCCAACATTCATCTCAATCAAAATCCTAAGTATAGCATCCAACCGAACAATAACCCTTGCACGATCGTCATTCGTCGAGTCAGAGTACCCCCGAGTTATCGCATATCGATCTTTGATACGTCTCAATACCATCGATGACATGCGTAACCTGACGATCTTTCTTTGCAACAATTTTTGAGTCGTGCGAATGGTGGTATCGTCCGACTGGATGATCTCCTCAACATTTAAACTCAAGTTCGATCATTATCCCTCGAATCTTTACAACATCAATTTTCTCAAACCCAAATTCACGTATCGTTCATCCTTCCATCTAAAGTCAAACGTATTTCCTCAATTCGTATTATTTCCTACTAACTCAAATCATCGAGCAACATTTAATCCAATCCTTAGAGTCATTGCATAACTTCGAAATTCAACTCTTCATGCACGCTATCGTCCCATCGTGCTAACTTTTTCTATACGATCCGTATCAATTTCTTCGATCAAGTCATCCATTTGTACACCCTAACTTTTTTTCGATTCGATTTCACCTACTCAATCAATTTTTTTGCATTTCATACTCGCACAATCCTCAATCCCGTGCACGTTCCGTGCGCATCAATTTTTTGGTTGTTCGAATCGACTCGTCAAAATCTTTAAGACTACATTTTGCTCAATCATATTTAATCTAAGGCTTTGCATACACGCGACGCTTGCTGATAGACTCATCGATACCCCGCATCCTCAATCGATCGATCGACATCCCTGAGGCTATTGCATATACCACTCAGGGATGAAGTCATTCAAAAAATTCTCAAAACTATCATTCGAATCAAAATCGACTTCTTCGGATCCCGTTCGAACCATTCCTCGAATTCCAAGCACGCTCATCTATATCGCATCGACGTTATCCTCGCTCGATAGTACCCCTATCGATAGTCATCCCACTTTATTCAATCGAGTTCAACTCATTCTTGCTCGACACTATTCAATTTTCGTACTCGACTTTTCTAAGGTCGGCGCAACTTTGGTGTATATGCCCAGCCCGACTTAGCCAACCGTGCTTACGCGAACCATCTTTTTGTTTTTTCGAAAACTGTTCTCCTACGTTTTATAAAATAGATAAACTTATTGTATGGACATCCCGTGGGACATTTGAGAGAGAGCGCACCAACGATAACAACTTTGCAGAAGCAACACTTCAGAGTTTGCAAAAACAATGGAGTTAAAGAATTCAATCGGCAGTCTAAGGACGTAAAGTCGTGCTCTAATACCATTATGTCACGTCCCGCTCTCGTAGGAGCGATCGTCCTCGCTAAGGCGTGATGCCGTACGAGCCTAGGTTGCGCTCGTGTAAGGCTAGTCCCATAACGATCGATTTCAGCGGCTACGACGGGGTCGTTGCACAAAAGTCCCAAGCAGAGACATTGAATAATAGCAGCAGAATTTGAAGCAAAATACCATTCATTTCAAAACACTCTTTTATTGATATTGAAATAAAGGTTACAAAGGACGCAAGGCCAAGATTACAAGTCACTCAAGCTCACTCTTCTCACATTACAAGTCACTCAGCTCTCTCTCATCTCTCAAATATAAGTCTTGAGCCAGCAGATGCTTCGGAAGGCAACGTCCATACATTATGTCCCGTATAAGTCTTGACCCCATGCGGCCGCACGCTTCGAATCGCCAAGGAACTCCATGCCTCGACGCATCCAAGCAAGCTCCGCACCACGAGCTTCTACCTGTGCCTGCACATAAAAACTATGTGGGTGTCATTACTCAACTGTACTGGTAGAATGAGCTCCTCGCCCACCCATACAAAACCAACACGTTTGATTTACTTCGTGCAACATAACCCTTTTGATTGTCTTTCTACTCTTGTCTTAGGATTATTTTAGGACCGACGTCTTGGCCTATTTTGTGTCTCTAGACCATCTCGTGCTTGCAACGACAATGTTAACTCATACCTTGTCTCAAGACCCTTCTCGTGTCAACAACGTTAACCTATCGAGTCGTGTTTGCCTTACGGCCCAAAATCAGAAGATGCAACTACACGATAGACTCCATTTCTGTGTGATCGTGCTACAAATCCTTGCTGAGGCCCTGCCTCGCATCTCAGTGAGACTTACCATATCGCCGCCTCGCGGCCCTTGCTGCCAAGCGGCCCTTGCTAGTTTGATCACCAACTGACCCAATCGAGACTTGTGAACTTAGTGTCACTTAACCAACTTGTCTTGCGGCGATTCCTAACTTAAACTTGAACAACTCAACCCAACTTATGCAAATCACATGTCAACACTTGAGACTTGACGCCACGTCTCGTGCCGAAGCACGACGCCTATGTTTAAGCCAAATCTTAGGCCCAAACTTTATGTTCCAACTTATACACATATTCAACTCAACTCAATCCAAAGGCATACACGCGGATAGCCGCTATTTTGTCGACATCTATATGAACTTGGCCACTAGCATAACAAGCTATCCTGCGACGTATAGCTTTGTTAAATCGGGGACCTTTCAACGCAAGTAGCTAGCTCTGTTGCAAGCCCCCGCTTTAACCCGTGCTAAAATCTTATGCATGACTATACCCTGTTTCCTCCTAGGCCGAGTCGGTCCCGTGGCTCCGGGTTGCCGCTCGAGGAAAGATCGCCCTTGTCGACAAGTTGTCCATAGGCCTGTCAATGGTAGCTTATTGGTCGAATATTGGCATTACCATATCCGAACCATTAACTATCGGATATATCCGATAACTATCCGATATCCGATCGGATATAAATTTTGGCTACCATACCCGTTACCAATAATTTTAACGGATATCGGATAATATCCGAACCAATAAGATTAATAAAAAAATATTAAAAAAAAGGGAAAAAAATGAGTTAAAACGTTTTGGTTGTCACCTTGCTGGTTTAGATCGGGTAGATACTTCAAACTATGTTTTTCAGCCGCTTGCAAGGTGACAACCAAAACATTTGAACTCTTTAAATATGATATGTCAAATATATTATAGTATATACGTTGCTGGAAATTTAAGTTCAACCCTATGGTACCGATCTAAACCACTTAAAGTGGCTGAAAATATAGCTTGAAGTATCTACACTTTCCAATAAGTTTTGGTTGAAAAACATAATTTGTAGTAAATATTATTTTAAATTTATTAAATAATTTAAATATTATTGGTTCGGATATTATTGGTTCGGATATGACACTTACCGTATCCGCATCCGATATCCGATAAATATCCGATATGATATCCGAATCCGTATCCGTATCCGAAATTTCGAATATTTTTGGTTCGAATACGGATCGGATACGGATTTTCGGTCTACCATTGACAGGCCTAGTTGTCCATGACCATGGAAGACTCGGCTCAAATTGAAGTCTCACACAGTCATCCCTTCTTTCAGTGTTACCCTCTCTTTCAAAACCATATTCAAGACTTCTATCCTTGAGATCCCTCGACAACCCACGGTCGCGAGCCTTCTTCCTTGATGCCATATCCTTTTTACTCAACTTAGGAATGACCATTTGATGCCCTTTTTTAAACTCGACTTGAAATCCACCGTAGCTCGTGCCTTAAACACTAAGTTCATGCATTGTGCCTTAAGCCAACTGTGTTCTACGCAACACTCCTACCCAAGTCGACGGGCCTTGAGATCGTGGGACTACTTAACTTTGATAAACCGCGAAAGAGCCGACCGTTGGACTTTTTCATATTCTAACTCAATTCGACCCGTCGGGATTATTCCCTTTAGATATGTGGATTCGTCTCTTTTATTATCAAGCCTACTTGTGCAAGTTGAAAACATGTAATTTATTATGTGAAGGCTAAGATGAGGCAAGTTCACCGAAACTATCCCACAAGAGCGTGCGGTCGCCTCGACCGAACGATGTCTTCGAGTCGCCGTTGCAAGGCTAAGTCCGAACGCCGTCGGTGTTTCGATTCCTCCGATTGACTGAGCGGGACGGGGCACTACTCTACCGCAGGGGACTGCGGCTCAGTTCGTGGAGGTGCAGGTTCTGCCGTTTGAGCTGTAGTAGCGAAAACGGCGCGGGGTGCTGGTGCAGCATGGGGACGGTCTGTCAGCTGCAAAGGAGGAGGGTCCGGGCGTGCTTGAGGAAGTTGGGTGTGATTGGTGGATGACACCTCATCATCAGCAGCGCCGGAGCGGGTGGTCTTTCCTTTGGCCATACTCTGGAAGGTTTAGGATGCAATACATAAGCAAGGTATCCTACCAGTCTATAATAAAACAAAAATATTTATGCATATATAATTCGGACCTATGTTGTGACAAATCAATGTTCTAGTGTTCTAATTGTTTCTAGATATGTTTATCTAAGTTGTTGTTTTCGGACCTGCATGGGCCACCACTAAAAACATGTCACGACCCGATCCTAAATTGTTGGGTCGAATCGGATCATGCCCAGCCTGCACTGTTGTGATACGGCGGCAGTAAGCTGTTCTTATATGCAGGTATTCACAACAATATTTATTTACATTCGTCACAACACGAATTTACGAATATTTAAAAACTTTTTATTCAACAATTGAAAAGTACAAACTGAAACTGAAAGTACTGAAATAAAATACTGAGATCAAAATCTATAAACTCCAACACAATAAAATTAGATAACTGAAAAACAACTAGCTAAACGGTCGGCTCATCAGCATCTGGTTCTGTGTCCTCCAAGGGAGACTCTGGCAACACCACAGGATATAACATCGGATCATAGTAGCTATTGTACAATAGCTCAGCATCATCAACATCACCTATTGGGGGGGATCCAGTCAGGAAAGGAGCAAGTACGAGTACATAATCCGACATTCTAAATAATAATAGAAAGATGTGTAGGAACTCTAGAGGGGGGGTGAATAGGGTCAAGCTAACTAATCAAGCACTTAGCACAAGCTAATTGGCAATTTAAAAATATAAGTGCAAGAGAAGAAGCAAATACAATACTGACACCCGATGTATCCTGGTATCCTCCTAAGAGGCAGTCCAGTCCCGGAACTCTCTCCGGCTTTAATCCACTATTTGAGCAAATAGTTACACACGAGTTTGGATCCGAAGAACTCGCCAACTTCTTACATAAGAGTTTTAATCCGAAGGGCTCTCCGACTTCAACCGAGAGTTTGGATACGAAGACTCCCCAACTTCAACCGAGAGTTTGGATACGAAGACTCTCCAACTTCAACCTTTCACAATAGGTTTTGATCTCCTTATACAATAGGATGAAGATCTCACTTTTCAACTCAATAACTCTAACACAATTTATGAATGGCAAATGAAAGCTTTGTAGAGTTGTTTGTGGATAGGCTTTGGTGGTTTAGAACTTTTTAGGCTCAAAGTATCAACCTTGAATGAAGGGGTTCAAGGCTATTTATAACCAAAGTATTGAAAAGAGCTCAAGGCAACTTTTCAGTCTACGAACCGGTATACCGCCGGTATGATCCAACATACCGGCGGTATACCGGTCTGGGATTACAACGGCTAGAAATATAGCCATTGGGATCATTAATGGCTGGAAATCTGACCGTTAGAATTTCAACGTTTCGGAAGCGGTATACCGTCGGTATGGACCGGTATGCCGTCGGTATGCCGGTTTTGTAAACAGAAACTTTCTGTGAACAAAAACCGGTATACCGTCGGTATACATCGGTATACCGTCGGTATGCCGTTTTCCACCAAAAATGATCCTGGGCTTATTTCTGCCCTAACTTTCGATTTTACCATCCATTTCTTGTGTTTACAATAATTCCTAAGACTCATTACAGACTCCAGATAAACTTAGGCAGGTGCAGGCTTCTTTAGAGTCTTGAAATGATGATGGCATGGATTGGCTTCTTCCTTTGATAGGTGCTGGCTTTTTCCCTTGGCGGCAGCTGTCCAAAGATATCCAGTTTGTAAAAACTGAATACCTTTCGGGGGCTTCGCCCCCGAACCCCCGACGAGGGACGCTGCCCCCTAGACTCCCGTCCGCTGATGTCAGCGGAACCCCCGGTGCGTGGCTCCAGAGATGTCGTCGGTTGGTTAAAAAAAATCTTATGGGATCCATCGTCTTTGGTCCACCATGATTTCTTCATTGCATATGTCCACATTGATCTTGCTTATTGCTTTTCTGCATGTACATGTTAGACGAACAAAGCAATATACATAGTAGCAACTATGATAGGTTTAATGCACATTAGGACAATGCTGAGTTTAAGTATAATTGCTAAGGTGATAGCATAAATGTTAGTGATATCATAATGATTAAACTTAATTGAATGACCACAATCAAAAACATAGTTTTGATTTTGGCAACCCGATTAAATTTAAGATAGATAAGCTCATATCACTAATATGTAAACCAATAGGCACATATCACCAAAGGTATAAGTATAAGTAGAAATACTATAGCGATAGAATGAAGATTAGTGATAATAAAATGCTAAACTTAACATATTAACCATATTCAAAAATATGATACCATCATTGGACCAACAATCTTCCCTTTTTTGATTATGGCAAATAGGTTAAGTTTAGTATGGACATAATAGATGCATGTATCATTAATATACGAAAGATATAAGCAATATCACTAAAAGCATACTACTTAGATTACTTATAAAAGTATACTTAAGCTTACTTCTTCCCCTTTGACATGATCAAAAATAGGCTCCCCCGTACTAAGAGATAAAATGAAATCAATCTTAAGCATAGAAATCAGAGCATGGGGAAGTCATAGACAATCATGATCAAAATATACTAATGAAAAACAATGGGAGAAGGATGTAATGACAAGTTTATAAAGCTACATTGCCAATGTAGAACATCAAATTTAAAAGAAGCATGTCACAACACAACTTGAAATCCAAGAAAGTAACTCCAAAACATAATATTATATGAAATATTGCTCTTGTTTTGGAAGAGAACTATGAAATAAAGGATTTCAAACAAAAGCCATAAGGAATAGATAATTGCAACTAATAGATACCAATTGAGATATGAAATAAAATAAACTTGATACCAATTGAAAAGAAGTAAACTTGAAACATTGATTAATGAAACCATTAATAATCATAATTGTCCACAAATAAATAGTAGAACAAAATAAAAGAATGATCAATGTAAAATATTGCAATTGATATAAAGTAATCTCATTATTTGCAAGATCTATATGCTTTATCCAAGTACATGCATTTGGACTCAATTACCTTATCATGCTATATGAATACCCTTTAGATAAACATGAAGGTAAAGGAGAAAAATACTTGTGAATGAGAAATTCAGTCGACTTGAATGCTCCCCCTCAAAGTACTACCAAGGTTGATAAAAATCATAAATTTTGGATAAGTCCTCAACAAGGAAAGCCAAACCAATTAAGCATGAAAGAAAAGCCAAATTAACGAAAGCATAATATTCATCAAGATAAGATCTGAAAGTTAATATTAGCAAGATGACATATTCAAACCATATGAAAGAGAGAGATAAGATAATAAGGACAATTACATACACTCTCATATACCCTTCAAAAAAAATATCATGACCTCAATCAATAATATATGAAATAGAAGAAAATATGGGTCCATGATGAACTAGGTATACGACATATTAAAGGGTATAAATAAATAGAATCAATTGATTTGCTCTCCCTCAAAATATGCGTATCTAGTTCCAAATCACTTATAGCATAAAATAGATAACGACAAGATCTAGGGGTAAATCAACTATGGATTTCTCCCCCTTGCTCGATGCATATAAGGCTACAATATCGTCAAAAGATGAATAATATCATCTTTAGTCAAGAAGAGACATACAATTAATAGCCACTAAAGATAAAAAATCAAAAGAATATTCCAATTAAGCACATATAATCAAAAGGTGGCATACATTAATCTATATAGAAGTATCTCATATTTAAATATGATAGATCAATGTATATTATCCTTTGAGAAAATGTCATCATGAAAAAGAATAAAGTCAATTAAGAACAATCATGATGATAGACAGAATATAGCTCAAAAATAAAAAATAAAATAAAAATGAAACTCAAACATCATGTCCATGATTATCTAATTAAGAAATAATCAACCAATTTATTGCTTTGCATGGACTAGGTATGTTTTATCACATATGTACCCATCAACCGGGTAATATCCAAACTTTGCTACTTCTAAATGAAAGACCAATAAAGTTCAAATAGCAAAGGTCATATGTGATAAACCATGAGTAGTCAAAGTAGAGTAATAAATTGACTTGACATTTACAAAATTAGATAGTTTTGGACTACTCAATCATTAGGATCATTCATAAAGAAAACAAATGAATAAATGTGATCTAATGAATCTCATCAAGAGAAAATCACAAATCCAAAAAAAATCTCACAAATTAACATGGGAAAGAGTCAATCTCATTTAAATAATTACAAGTTCAATAAAGAAGAGATGTAAATGATAATACGATAAAATCATGACTCAAAAGTGAGAGAAATTTAAGAGAGACTTGCTAATGACTAGTTATAGAAGAGAGTTAAAACAAGGAATCACAAACCTCTAAGAAAAAACAAGATTTAATAAAGAATTTGTAAAACTAGTTTTAGAGATTAATCATATCACAAATCTTGTTCTTGTAAACTAGCATATCATATATAGATTGAAGTATAGGAATATAGCTAGATGTGTAAAAGTGAGCCAAAATTATATAGCTTAATAATATATCACAAATAAGCAAACTATATAATCTAAATAAGATTAATGAGGGAAGCCGTTAACAAGATAAATGTGCTCATTAATTCTTAAGTCACTAACACTAAAAAAATACTTGCTTAAGCATAGAGTTCACAATTAAGGAAATACATTTTGAATGATCAAAATGATTTATAGACTCTTTACTAAGCAAGGATAAGAGCATAAGATGATAATAGACTCTTATCAAGTATAGGCCAAAAGAGATACTCATGAAAACATAATAAAATAAATCTCTTTGCCAAGTATTGAGATTAACCCAAGATAATGAATGATAGATCGATTTAGAGAATGCAAAATACTATAGCCATTATCCAATAAGTGTATTCTCTAGAAATGAAAAATCTCAACACAAAATCTCGAACCATAGTAGCTAAAGTCATAAAAAAATGATGTATCAATTACACGTATTCTCATGAGCTACAAAAACCGTTGGACAACAATAATTCAAAAGACATAAATCCAAGGAATGAGCAAGGAAAGATCATTAAGATCATGAAAGCTAAATGCTAAAGATATCAAGAAGTTCATTTTTCAAAGAGCTTTCATAGTGCACCATAGTAGAATATAAAGATATAAACTAGAAAAGGTGCACTAATTAAGGAGGTAAATTTAACAAGCAAGGTAAAGCACAAAACCATGTGATCCTTAATAGAACATCCATAATTAGTCACGAGCAAGACATTAATTAACATTTTCTCTCAACATCCTAACTTAAGGGTATAAAACAAATAAATATCAAAAGTTAGGAATCATTTATATATGAAACTATATATATCACGAATAGGCATACATGAAAATATCAAAAATCAATTAAGAACATGTATCCATAATACCAACCAAAAAAGTCAAGAAGATATCATCAAAAGAAGACTTTAAGGAAGAAGCTAATTGATTCAAGAAGAATAAATTTGGTCAAAGGAATCAATAGCTAAGGTATGAGATAAGCACAAGTTTGAAGGTAACAAGTATATTTAAATACTCTTCAAGTCAATATAAAACTTTCGCTTAACTCATATGCCCAAATAAAGATATTTATAAAAAAAATATCAACATAAGAAATACATGATCTACATGTAAATAGAAATTTTAATGAATATAGTCATATATCCTTAATGAATGTTTGAAAAACTATCACAAATTCAAAGCACATATAAATAAGCTTTATTAGGCAAAAACATAATTGATTCATAAGAGGTTTAATCAAAATAAAATATGAGAATCAATAATGGATATATTATGTAAGCACAAGGTAAAATGGAAGTATAAGTGTATACTTGTCAAGTGATAAGAAGCTTGTGCTAAACATATATATTCACAAATACTGATTTAAAGTAAATATTAAGGAGAAATCGGTAAGAAGTAACTATTTCAAAAACTTTAAAGACGGAGAGTTAAAATCATATTAACTCAAATCAAAATCAAGCTCCTATGGACTAGAGTGATATGCATACTTCATAATATAGAGATTAAGAATAACAAGCATGCATAAATCAAATGTGTCACACTTAATAGAAAATGAGTGATAAACTACATAGTGTGAACTAATCATTTAAGCCGAGTAACTAGTCATGCTAGATAAAAGAATTAATAAGAAAATTAACTAAGCATGCTAGTATTGTATCTCACATTGATTTATATAGAAGGTAACTGAAGGATATCAATGTGAGCTAGTAGCAAGATATCAAGAGAAACATGCTAGATTCTACAAATATAAACAATTTAAAGAGAAACGATTAGCATATTACCAAAGTGGCTCTAGTGGCCACACTTGTGTTGGTGCAATTGCTTAGAAGATGACCTTTGAGCTTTGTAACCACCAACACGCTCCTCGGTGCTATGTCCCGATACAAGAAGCTTCACCTACAATATTAGATGAAGACTTTGGTATCCAAATAAACTTGGATCCACATTTATTAGCTTTAGGGACCCATATAGCACTTACTCTAGCATTGGTAGTGAAGGTCCTACGAATAGGGCATGTAAAGCTCATGTGTCCAATGCGAGAGCAATAAAAGCACCTAATACTAGTGTGTGCACATGTATCAGAAAGAGAATGGTTATGAACATGTGACATACTAGAATGATGAATATCTCTAGAGTGAGCATGAGAAGATTTGGTTTTAAGAATATTATGTTCTAATAGCAAATCATCATGCATGCAAGTAAGAGAATCAAATTTAGCAATTAAAATATCATTCTCTTTTTCAAATAAAGCAATTCTAGAGATAAAAGCATCATTTTGTTTCTTTAAAGTGTCAATAGAAGAATCATGCAAATGATTTAGCTCATGTGTTTGCCTCTTAAGATCTTCTATTGATGAGGAAAGAGATTTAATTTTCAAAATTAAAGCCTCATTCAAACTCTTTAAAGAAACACATGATGAGTTTTGAGAATCAAGTCTAGATAATAAAACATTGTTTTCATTTCTCAATAACTCATTAGATTCTTCTAAATGAACAACCTTTTCAGAAAATTCTTCATTGGTAGAATGAAGGTTGTCAAGAATCTCTAAGGATTGTTTAGCCATGGCTTTCCACTTAGAGCATTTCTTGCATTTAGAAGAAACATGATTGTCTATGCTACTAGAAATAAAACCCTCTTTATCGGAGGAGGAGTAGGAGGAATACGATGCCATAGAAAAATAACAAGGATCTACTCTAAGGATGTTAAGCCTAACAATAGAGTCCTCGCTCTGATACCAATTGTAGGAACCCTAGAGGGGGGGTGAATAGGGTCAAGCTAACTAATCAAGCACTTAGCACAAGCTAATTGGCAATTTAAAAATATAAGTACAAGAGAAGAAGCAAATACAATACTGACACCCGATGTATCCAGGTATCCTCCTAAGAGGCAGTCCAGTCCCGGAACTCTCTCCGGCTTTAATCCACTATTTGAGCAAATAGTTACACACGAGTTTGGATCCGAAGAACTCGTCAACTTCTTACATAAGAGCTTTAATCCGAAGGGCTCTCCGACTTCAACCGAGAGTTTGGATACGAAGACTCCCCAACTTCAATCGAGAGTTTGGATACGAAGACTCTCCAACTTCAACCTTTCACAATAGGTTTTGATCTCCTTATACAATAGGATGAAGATCTCACTTTTCAACTCAATAACTCTAACACAATTTGTGAATGGCAAATGAAAGCTTTGTAGAGTTGTTTGTGGATAGGCTTTGGTGGTTTAAAACTTTTTAGGCTCAAAGCATCAACCTTGAATGAAGGGATTCAAGGCTATTTATAACCAAAGCATTGAAAAGAGCTCAAGGCAACTTTTCAGTCCACGAACCGGCATACCGTCGGTATGATCCGGTATACCGGCGGTATACCGGTCTGGGATTGCAACGGCTAGAAATATAGCCGTTGGGATCATTAATGGCTGGAAATCCGACCGTTAGAATTTCAACGTTTCGGAAGCGGTATACCGTCAGTATGGACCGGTATGCCGTCGGTATGGACCGATATGCCGTCGGTATGCCGATTTTATAAACAGAAACTTTCTGTGAACAAAAACCGGTATACCGTCGGTATACACCGGTATACCGTCGGTATGCCGTTTTCTACCAAAAATGATTCTGGGCTTATTTTTGCCCTAGCTTTCGATTTTACCATCCATTTCTTGTGTTTACAATAATTCCTAAGACTTATTACAGACTCCAGATAAACTTAGGCAGGTGCAGGCTTCTTTAGAGTCTTGAAATGATGATGGCATGGATTGGCTTCTTCCTTTGATAGGTGCTGGCTTTTTTTCTTGACGGCAGCTGTCCAAAGATATCCAGTTTGTAAAAACTGAATACCTTTCGGGTGCGTGGCTCCAGAGATGTCGTCGGATGGTTCAGAAAAATCTTATGGGATCCATCGTCTTTGGCCCACCATGATTTCTTTATTGCATATGTCCACATTGATCTTGCTTATTGCTTTTCTGCATGTACATGTTAGACGAACAAAGCAATATACATAGTAGCAACTATGATAGGTTTAATGCACATTAGGACAATGCTGAGTTTAAGTATAATTGCTAAGGTGATAGCATAAATGTTAGTGATATCATAATGATTAAACTTAATTGAATGACCACAATCAAAAACATAGTTTTGATTTTGGCAACCCGATTAAATTTAAGATAGATAAGCTCATATCACTAATATGTAAACCAATAGGCACATATCACCAAAGGTATAAGTATAAGTAGAAATGCTATAGCGATAGAATGAAGATTAGTGATAATGAAATGCTAAACTTAATATATTAACCATATTCAAAAACATGATACCATCATTGGGCCAATAAGATGTAATTTTAAACAGTTGAAATTCTTTGAACAATATTTTTCAGCAATTTTTAGCAATTCAGTATTTGAAACAATATGATTTGAATAGGTAACATCTATGACCGGCTTGGGTTGTACAATAGCATCCTAGCGATACGATACGGCTTATTCCCGTGTGTAAGAGGGGTAAGCTCACGCAATAATACAATATGAGGGTACTGGTCATAAACGCTACACTACTCCCCCAATATCCCCACAATTAATAATCGAACTCAAGGAGAGAGTTCCGTGTAGCAATGTGGTTTAAGCATGCAACATGACAATTACTAAATAAAATGCAAAAAAACATAACCGTAACTTGTCTTTGTTTAATGACTGGAATAGGATGCCGGTACCGGGGCGGAAGTCAAATACGTCCTCGAAACCCTACAGTTGAGAATCCTGACTTAGTAACATAGATGAGCCAAATCTATGTGTGCTAGTTGCAATTTCTAGAAGCAGGTCCTAGTCCAGTTTTTAAGTTGTTAATTAAGCTATCGACCTACTCTACCGTCGCAGGATACAATTATCAATTAACGAAAAAGGAACCGATTTATTGATTTATTGGGTAAAGATCGTATTTTCCAATTCAATTAACAAAACTTTGTACTTTAATATTATATACATAAAACTAGGTTTTTCTTTTAATGAGAAAAATATGAATTTGTTTAAATAATACAAACTTGAATTTTATCCTTTTTATTTAGAAGTAAGAAAACTCTTATAATTTTTCATATAAAACTAATACTCATTTTAAGTACGTGTCTAATTACGCAAAGCAGCAACCAAAAAGAACAAAAAATCCTAAACTACACAAATACAGGGCCACAGTAAAACAAAGAAAAACTGGGCTTATGCCCTTATGTCACGACCCGTTACCCAAATTGTTGGGCCGGGCCGAGCCATTGTCACGCCCCGCTCCCGTAGGAGCGATCGTCCTCGCTAAGGCGTGATGCCGCACGAGCCTAGATTGCGCTCGTGCAAAGCAGTTCCATAACGGTCGATTACATCGACGGCGACGGGGTCGTCGCACTGGAGTCCCAAGCAGAAATATTGAAACATACAGCGGAATTTAAGAACAAGTAACACATGAACACAAGTCATTCAAAAGAAGCTCTTTATTGATATTGAATACAAGATTACATTTGTGAGCGCAAGGCCAAATTATAAGTCTCTCGTGCTCACTTTTCTCTCATTTACAAGTCACTCTGCTCTCTCTCATCTCTCGATACAATACTTGAATCCAGCGGAAGCTTCGAAAGGCGATGTCCATACATTATGTCCTGTATAAGTCTTCAGTTCACGCGGCCGCACGCTTCGACTCGCCAAGGAACTCCGTGCCTCAACGCATCCAAGCGAGCTTCGCACCACGAGCTTCTACCTGTGCCTGCACATGAAACACTGTGTGGGTGTCAGTACCACTGTACTGGTGGAGTGAGCTCCTCGCCCACCCATACAAAACCTACACGTTTCATTTACTTTGTGCAACATAAACCCTTTTTTCGATTGTCTTTCTATTCTTGCCTTAGGATCAGTTTTAGGACCGGCGCCTTAGCGCAACTTGTGTATCGGAACCATCCCGTGCTTGCAATGTCAACGTTAACTCGTACTTGTCACTAGACCACTCCTCGTGCCAACAACGTTAACCTATCAAGTCGTGTCCGCCTTACGGCCATAATCAGATACGCAACTACACGAAGGACTCTATTTCCTTGCCTCTAGACCTTTCTCGTGCTTGCATTATCGACGTACCGACTTATACTTAACTTTCGTGCCAAACTCTGGGACGTAACGACTCGGGCTAGCGTTAATTCGATTCGTGCTTCAATATATCCGAGGCAGTGCCTCCTCGCTTAGTCTCGTCTACACTTGTCTTGTGACAACGTGGCCGTACCTCATATCTCGAGGCTGTGCCCCCAACTCAATGTAACTTCACACAACTTGCCCTACGGCCCTTCTCGACTTAACTCGCAACAACTCGAGCCTATCTCATGCAACTCTAAGCCAACAACTTAACACTCGACGCCACCTCTCGTGCCGAAGCACGCCGCCTTCGTTATAGCCAAATCTTAGGCCCAAACATTGTGTCTTCTAACTGCATAGACATTCAACCCAATCCAAAGGCACACACGCGGATTGCCGCCCGTGCTGACATATCTATATGAATGGTCACTGGCATTAACTAGCTATCGTGGACATAGCCTGGCATTCGGGAGCCTTGCACCGCCGGTTGCGATCCTCGATGCAAGTCCCCGACCTACCGGTTGCTTCATACCCAGCTCGGCTATAATCTGTTCTTCCTAGGCCGAGTCGGTGCCCATGGCCCAGGGCTGCCGCTCGAAGAACCATCGCCCTTGTCGACAAGTTGTCCATGACCACGCGCCTACGCTAACTTCTAGACTTAACGTAATGCATGGTCACATCATCATCATTTAGCTACTTTGCTTTACTCTTTTCATACTTCCTTTGCAGAGCCCAAACCAGGGTTGCCTCGGCGACTGAACCACAGTCCCGACATATTTTCTCTCAGCGACTAACCATCGCTTAGACTTAACATTCTTTGAACTCAGGGAACGGCTACTGCATAGCCTTCCAACTTAACTTGAACATAACGTGTTTCCTTAAGTATCGACCGACCGTGGCTAACTTTCCACTGAACCAACCGTGGCTCGTGCCTCTAAACCGACTCGTGTTCTACGCAACGCTGTCACCCAAGTCATACTTCATATGACGGGCCTTGGGGTCGTGGGACTATTTATCTTGACAACCGCAGAATGAGCGGGACAGCACATAGAATAACTTAGGTCGACCGGCATAACTTTGCCTAACTCACTCAAGCCTACAACTTAACCCAAGGGACGAGCAAAGGCTACGCCAAGCCTTGCGGGACAGGATCGTGCATGCTTTAGCAAGCATTTGTGCGGGCGACGCCTATGACTTAGGCTAACTCTCAGCTTTTGCACCGAAGACCAACT